>VWYK01120395.1:2444-34592 GCA_013399775.1 Semnornis frantzii
TTTTTTTTTCTCCCCAGGTCCCTATTTACTATAGTCCATGATGAATAGTCTCTCTCTCAACCATGATCACAGTGAATCAGGTCTTCCAGCAGTATATGTGTACAGGAGTCCTGTGTGCCATTCTGGAGCCCCCAGCACAGGAAGGACATGGAAGTGTTGGAGCCAGTCCAGAGGAGGCCACCAAGATGCTCAGAGGGCTGCAGCAGCTCTGCTGTGAGGACAGGCTGAGAGAGTTGGGGCTCTGCAGCCTGGAGAAGAGAAGGCTTCCAGGAGACCTTAAAGTAACCTTCCAATATCTGAACGGGGCTACAGGAAGGCTGGGGAGGGACTATTGACAAGGTCTTGCAATGACAGAACAAGGGGCAATGGGTTTGAACTGGCAGAGGGGAGATTGAAAGTGGATGTTAGGAGGAAGCTGTTTGCAGTGAGAGTGGTGAGACACTGGCACAGGTTGCCCAGGGAGGCTGTGGCTGCTCCCTCCCTGGAGGTGTTCAAGGCCAGGCTGGATGAGGCCTTGAGTGATCTCTACTAGTGGGAGGTGTCTCTGCCTATGTCAGGGGGTTGGAACCAGATGATCCTTGAGGTCCCTTCCAACCTTACCATTCTATGATCCTATGATTCTATGTCATCATTAAAACTATAACTAGAGCATCAAAAAAGCATTTCTAAAACATCTGAGAAACGCTCCCCTGCATTACTTTTTCCTCAGTTGTCTCCCTAGAGCCATGGGAGACAACAAGTAAAATTATACTTACATAGTTTAACATAGGTTTTAGTCTTCTTGAATAGTGGCTTTTGGTTGCTCTTTACTTCATAGACAGAGCTAAGGTCTTTCTTGGGTCCTTTTAGAAAGTCTAGCCCAATACATAACATTACAAACCCTGTAAAAACAGAAGTGATTAGTTTTTTCGTAGAGCTTTAACACTGCTTACAAACACCCCACTTCTAAACTCCCAGCTCTTGTCTTACACTCAACTTTATGGTTGCAGCAACAAAAGCATTTCAAAGCACAAACACAGATAAATGCCATACCCAATGTAGCAATACAGGCAATATGAGCCTTACTGATAGAGAAGATCCTGCTTATCATTGTTGCAAACGCCTGCAGCACTTCAAAAGTACACACCTGTACTTGTTGACATAAGCATTGCTTCCAACAAAATGAGCCAGTGACATTAAACAGACCACTAAAGATAAATATCTCAAAAATATATCAAAATAGTAGTACTGCAATGGGAACTCAGAGATAATAGATTAGCTGAACACCTGTTTCACACAAAAATGATGAAGTTCAAAATTATATTGTTTGGGTGTTTTTTTTTTTTTTCAAATAAGGTGCTGCTAAGATTCAATTCACCTAAAAGTGTCTTATTAAGCCTGCTTTGTGCTGATAATTGAAGAGCAGACCTAACGCTAAAAGTATGCAGCCTAAGACCCCTTCACATTGTGAACTCTACTCCAGATTACAGAAAGCTCCAAAACAGAGTTCAACTTTGGATCTTTTAGGTTACTCCACTAATGCAACTTAGAGCTGTCCTTAGTCTTGCCTTGCAATCCAGCAGCCCAAGCATCATGATACTGTCTTTGTGGTCCCCAGCATCAGCCTGCACTGGGTGCTAGCTGAGCAAACATCAAACCCTGTATCATTATCTACCATGGAAAAGCAGAGAGATCTTAAATCTGCTGGTACTACTGAGTCCCACCACTGCATATTTTATCAGGTTTCCTCTGTTCATTAAATAATTGTTTGAAACCACTGTTTTCCCTTGCCTGCACTCATGTACATTCATGTACCAAGTGGTGCAACATTAAAAATACTTTAATTCTTGGATCTGGGACAAGGCAGCAAATCTTTCAGCAGACCTCTCCACTTTTGTGTATCTTAACATCAACTGCCACAGAAGCTCAAGCACACTCTTGAGCAAAGATTGATTTGCAGTCCAGTTTCAGCATATTACAACAAAAAAAGGCTAATGAATGGGAGATAAATTGTGCTAAAATGCTTTCAGGTCCTCATTATAAGCTATAACTCAAAATTTACTGGAATTAACCTGGACGAGAGCAATTAAATTTCATCTACACATTACAGAACCTCAAAGTAAGAGCTTGATGGCAGAATACACTGGTGATTGTAGATGCCTGTTATCTTCTGCTCTCTCACCAAGACACAAGTTACATATTTTCATCTAGGAGCTAAAAAAGCAATTATTCAACACTTTGTTGTAAAAACAGTGTAAGCAGAGTGCAGCAGGTAGGGAGACCATTTGAATATGGTAGGGTTTTGCATTGTGCTCCAGAGCCAACAGAAGCAGCTGTACTTTTCAAGAACAGAGAACCAAGCAGAGCTACAGATGCATTTTGAAAGCTGGTAAGTGAACTTCAGTGCATTAATGGTCGCAATACACTGTGGTGATTCCTTTTCCACAGGTATAAGTTCTTTCCCCAACCTTTATGGACTAAAGGATTCAATTAAATGCGACGAACATGTGGGAAGATAACAAATTGGTTAAAAGCTCTGCTGGAGAAGGTGTATGTCCTTAATATTTTTGTGGTATAGTTAATTAACTATAGAAGTCATGTTTTAATTCAGACTTACAGCTGAAGATGACATAACAATTACTCAGTATCTTCTCATTGCCCTTATTTGTTATGTTAGTTGTAGTGAAACTCTGCAAACCAAGAAGCTGAGGCCAGTGCAATGAACAAGGGGGCACACACAAAACCTTTCTCAAAGGGTGACAGATTGAAAGCCATTGAAGCTGATGGAAAAGCATGGATCTGCCCCCTCAGCATTATATTACATCACAGTAAAGCAGCAAAAAAATTGTGACTATAATGATCTTACTTTCATTGTCACTTTTCCTGGTGCAGTTCCCTACCCAAACTGGGGCAAGAGAAAGGCAGGATATTGGAGAGGAGGAGAAAGCAAGAAATAGCATCTGAAAGAAAGCAGAAGAAAACAAGCAGTTTGCCAGAAAGACAAGTTGTAAGGGTAGAAGCACAGCAACATACAGTCTCATGGTAAGAGCTGCAAATCCTTGATAAGCAATGAGGTGGCACAAAAAAAAAAGACATCTGGATTCTCAGATGGAATCTAAACTCACGCAGTGCCATCAGCTGAGTCATTTTGCTACTAGGGGCACCTCTGTGTGATCTCCCCAGTGATTGTGCCCAGTGAATTAATCACCAGTGTGTATTTCAGAGCAAATGAGCCAGGGGGATTTTATAGAACAGCTTTTCTATTGTCAAAGCATTCCCCAAGAAAGCATTTGATGCTTCTCTACCAAATGTTTACTTCATATAACTTCAAAAATTAAATTAACTGAGGGAACTGTTCCTACTGACTCCCCAGAATGCTTTCAGAATAAATACATGTCATGGAACTCTGAAACATCAGCGGAAAAAACACATCAGCTGAAACCCTGCCTATGAATGCTGTGATACATGAAATACATATGGAGAGTAAGAAACTGGAGTGACAGGAAGTGCTTGCAAAGACATTTACAAGCTCTAAAACCACTGGAGTAAGATGTCAGGCACAACATTCATTAGGCCTTTTCAAACGAAATACAGGATAACGTATGTCACATTTTAAAATGTGCCACACACTTAGCCCAAAGTAGTTTGGCAGGTTTAAATGCAACCAGTGAAATGTGCCACTGAAACACGTTGGTACCTAGTAAGAAAATAATTCTGGACACAAAATCTGAAAGAGCTGGTTTCATTTCCACCTCCTTACATTCATCAAGTGATCATTTTTGTTAAAACTTTTCTATTTGCTCACCTCAGTTCTTCCATATTGGCAAATACCTGACACTTTCTGTTCTTCTTCTCCTGTCTATATGGTTCTGCCACGCTGGTGTGTCCACAAAGCATAAAGTAGAGCCACATGGAAATGAAGCTCAGGTCTCAAATGCAGACTAGCTAGATGAGCAGGATGCTTCACTTTGCGCCTCAGTGCAGGGCTGAATAATGCACTGAATTATGCTACAGCCCCAGCAACAGAGCCTTCATAAACCCCTGACTTCCCAGAGAAACTACAACCTAAGGTACAATACTTTTAGGTAGCTAGCACACAGGTGCATTCACACCCTGGATTGTAACCATATTTTTAGGGTGACTGATTAGCAGATCTCTTCCTCAGCTGTATACTATCAGACTTCTTTTCATTTTGTCATTTGCCCTCAGTGAATTTTTCCTGTCCACCTTTTGAACTATTTCTACCAGTGAAGCAGAATTTTTTTTCCTCATGTCTCACTAACTTTCTCATAGAAAATCTTGCATGGTAAATCAAACAGCGGATGAGCATTTGGAAAGATTCTTTATACATTAGGTACATTTCCACCATCTAGTTAAGGCTAAGGCAAGCATATTTGTACTTAGTTACAGTCATCAATGTACCTAAAAGAAGATGAGAGCGCTCTCTAGCATAGACTCCTCCAGGTACAAATTTATAAGCTGTACACCACACACAGAAGAATAACTCAAGGACAAAGGCAAGCATGGCAGTGCTCATGGCTTTCCCAGGATGCTGACAGCTAACAAAGTGTCCAGCCAGCTGAGGCCACACACACATAGTAAAGACAGCAAGGATGTTGCCTGCCACAGCAGCACTCCAGGTATGTAAATAAAGGAGACCAGCTGAAGATGTTAAACCTGTGAAGGGACAGAAAAGAACAGAGTGAGTCACAACCAGGTGCATTATCTGCCATATTCTTTAAAATTCTTTAGAATCATAGAATGGTCTGGGTTGGAAGGGACCTCTGAAGGTCATCTAGTCACAGAATCACAGAATCACAGAACCACAGGGGCTGGAAGGGACCTCCAAAGCTCAGCCAGTCCAATCCCCCTACCAGAGCAGGATCTCCTATACCAGATCACACAGAAACGCATCCAGGTGGGTTTTGAATATCTCCAGAGAGGGAGACTCCACAACGCCCCTGGGCAGCCTGTGCCAGGGTTCTGTCACCCTCACAGGGAAAAAAATTCCATGAAACTTCCTATGCTTCAGCTCCCACCCATTGCCCCTTGTCCTGTCACTGGGGATCACCAAGCAGAGCCTGGCTCCAGCCTCCTGGCACTCACCCTTTACATATTTATAAATATTGATGAGATAATCTCTCAGTCTCCTCTTCTCCAAGAAGCGCAGCCCCAGCTTCCTCAGGCTCTCTTCATAAGAGAGCTGTTCCATTCCCTTAATCATCTTTGTAGTTCTGCTCCGGAATCTCTCAAGCAGTTCTATGTCCCTCTTGAACTCGGGGGCCCAGAACTGGACACAGTACTCCAGATGTGGCCTCACCAGGGCAGAGTCCAACTGCCTCTGCAGCAAGCAGGGCATCCTCAACTAGATCAGGTTGCCCAGAGCCCTGTTGAGTCCCACTTTATCTGTTTAGGAGGAAAAAAGAGGATCTGGGAAAGAGAACTGTGCTTTGCAGCCATGAGAACTATGTGACTAGAAGGACTGCAATTCCTTTTACATTTCCCAGTACCACATTACTTTATCGCAGGTAAGAAATGCTTGCTAACTCTCACACCATGTATAGAAACATTTTGGATCTTTTTGTTTTATTCATCAAGGTTCTGAGCATTTTACAATACAATGTTTGAAACAGCTCAAGAACCATTCTATATTTGTTTTTAAACACCCACATGTCTACATCAAAAATCAGATGCTCATACCCTTGTTACAATCTGCCCACGCATTCCTTAAAACTAACACCTGGGCAAGTGATGGTTTACGTGTTTCCAACCCTTGTGTCTTTGTCATGACTTCCCTGATCTTTGGTTATTTTGGTTCCTTAATAGGAAAAACTCAGTTTGCACTAAATTTGTTGCAAGTCAAAGTTGTGGCAAATGACTTTAAAATGTTGGCTCTTAAATGCTCCAAAAGAAAGACAAAATATAGCTCATCACTTCCTTTCATATGTCACACTTCATCATTAAACATTTGTAAGAAGTACTGCTTTTGTCTTCTTGGCATAAACACTTACAAACATTTAGCTAAGGCCAAAAAGTAAGCAGAATTGTGAGGGTTTTTAAGCAGCATTTCTGTCACTAAATGCTGCACAAAGGGGCCTACGAATTAAACCAAGCTGCATCCATCCATGCTGAGGAGGTATGGAAAACACACCCTTAGAAACATAGAATCATAGAATGATAAGGTTGGAAGGGACCTCAAGGACCATCCAGTTCCAACCCCCTGCCATAGGCAGGGACACCTCCCACTAGCACAGGTCACTCAAGGCCTCATCCAACCTGGCCTTGAACACCTCCAGAGAGGGAGCAGCCACAACCTCCCTGGGCAACCTGTGCCAGTGTCTCACCACCCTCACTGCAAACAACTTCCTCCTAACATCCACTTTCAATCTCCCCTCTGCCACTTCAAACCCATTGCCCCTTGTCCTGGCATTGCAAGACCTTGTCAATAGTCCATCCCCAGCCTTCCTGTAGCCCTCTTCAGATCCTGGAAGGCTANCAGAATTTCCACCTAGTCTTAACTGTGCCATGCATAACTTCCTCCACAGCATAGTTATACCACCCTCCTGAAAATGGATGCCCAGATCCAGCACTTGAGTCCTTCTTCCCACCACCCAAGACCTGCTGTATGTTGACTGATTCACATTGCTCCAGCAGAACTGCTTTGATGTCCATACTATTTTACAGCCTGGAGATCTCAGCAACTAAGGAGACAGGAGGCAAACTTGCCTCCAGCTGAACTGCTCATTAAATTACAAGTTACTGTGCCTCCTGAGGAATAGAAAGGCCTCTGTCACCTCCACCTCATAACCCTCCTCGTAGCCTCAGACAATGAAGATGGTGAGAACTGAGATGCTGCTTTAGAGAGCAGATCCTCAACAGGGGTTTCTGAAGAGAACAACACTGCTGTGCAGTGGCTTGGAGATGTGGCCTGCAACCCTCAGTCAATTGGTCAGATGTGTATAATACAGCCAGTGACAGATTAAAAGACGCTTTGACTAGCAATTGACTTTACTAGTAAGTGTTCAGAGGGCCTGAGCAAAGAAGAAAGAAACATTCTGCTCAGGATTTGCACTTACCTACAAGAAACCAGACAAAACTGGTGGTAGAAGACCAGCTCCAAAATGAAAGCATCAGTCCATGAGCCAAGCCCAAAAGAACTGTACCTCTGATTTAACAGTAAGGAAAAAGAAACCACACATCAGTGTAATTTTTATAAGCACAGTGTTGAAAAGAAAACTTCTAGAAACACAGAAAAGATGCCTGGTAATACTTTGTAATCCTTTTCTTTTAAGCAGAGCTCAAGTTAAGCATAAAATAACTTTATCTCACATTCTTCCCCCATTTTCTCTCCTTTACTGGATGTCAAAATCATCCAGCTGAAAATAATGGCAGTTTATCAGCACATATAAGCAAGCAGAAGTGCTCCACTGAAATATTGGATACAAAAGGCAAAAAGAATTCAGGGGAAATGAGAGGGAGGAATCCACCCTAAACAGAAGTATTTTCTTTATGTCAGATAGTAATGTCAGATGCTGTAGGATCCCCTATCAGTCTTGGGCATCTCTTATGTACAATAATCCCAAACTGCTGCCTGCCTCACCTGGAACTCCACATAGTTGTCTCAGAGTAACTAACCCAGTCTCTAGATTTTGGAAGCCAAATAAGCAACATATAGCATTAAGACTAATTTCCTACTAATCAAAATTCTACAGAAGTATATCTTTGAATATTGCACACAGTTTACTCTTTTTTATCTGCACATAAGGTGCAATAGTTCCTCCCATCTCCTCTCTGGAGTCAGCTGCCAGATTCATTTACTGTGTATTACAGATCCACTTCATTTGTAAGTTCTTCAACCTCAGTCCTAATTTAATTTTCTTTTTTTCCAATGTGTCAAATTGAGTTTTTTTACTGCAGAAATAGAACTCATTCTTTATTAGGAATATTTAAGTTGGTATAGATACAAGGTTCAAAGGTATGTGATAGCAAGAATGAGTCCACAAGTCCCCTGTGTAAACCCACTTTATTCTGTGTAAGTTTTCATATCACTATCTGGTTGAGCTTTAGTTTGTTATCCACTACAGCATTAGGTTTTGATTACAGTTTTGCTACTGCAACACCACCACAACAAACACTTACCCATATGGATTAGGATCTGGACCTGTATGTGGATGCCCACTTACTGCCCATCTAGAAATTAATGAGACCTCCCCAAATATCCAGAGGGTGAGGAACATGAGGCTGCCAAAAGCAAGCCCTGACAGAAGCCAATGCTGGTGGGAAACAGTCTCCTTAACTGCATTACCAGTTTTGTTTCCTTCTTGTTCCTTCTTGTCACCACCTAGAATAAGAACAGAAATATAGCTGAGCAAACTGTCAAATCCTATTAGAAAGGGTTACTGAGAAAAAGAAATAGCCAAGCTCACAGAATTATCAGAATACATGATTGGCTCAGGAACAAAAGGTAATTTATCTGATCATTTGTGGAAATTGATAAGACAAAAAAACCCTCTCATCATATTTCTAGCTCTGTCAGGAAATGGCAGCTTGCCCCTATCATTATTCTTCACACTATTGGAATTTAAATGATATAATTTGCTTTGAAAATCAGCAGAAAAGTTACTAGAATTTGTTCAGAGGATTCTGTTCTTTGAAACTCTAAACTCTGATAAGGACAAAACCTGACACTTGCAAAGCAGCTGGAAATAAACTCTCTTCCTTCTAAACTCCTTTTTCCATGCACTTTAGATCCTCTCTCATCTAAGGATGAGAAGAACTTCCTTTAACTGCAGAGACATGTTGCTTTGTCACCTAGGAAGAGGACAGATTTCTTTCCTACTCTCCTGCAGTAGATTCCATTTCTACATTATATTATCTCATGTAATGCCAGTCTTCCAGCAATACACATGATGTCAATTTATACCCACTTATACACGCATAAGGTCTTATCTTTCAATTAATTCACTGAGGTCATACTGAGAAGGAAGGAACTTCCAAGGATTTAACATGAGCTGCTTTAAGTAATGAACCCAACCTCATCGTCTCCCTTGGCAGTAACAACTTCAGTTTTTGAGTGTGCTTAGCCTATGCCAGCCCTCACTGCTGTGTTCTCTGCCCGTATACTTCAAGAACTCAGGCAAATTTTGACCAGGACAACTTATCCACTCTTCCCTTCTGTTTATTTTGTTACATCAGCTGATCCCCAGTTTTGTCCTGTCTCCCGTTCTCTGCCAAAGAATATGCACTGGTAGAGAAATTCAAAGAGCAGACTGAGTTGAGAAAATAACAGAAATGCCACAGATGTTTCATGCTGAAATAAGCATAATCCGTTCTGTTTTTGTTAGTTTAGGTTATGCTTTTGTTTGCATTACTGTCACATTATTGATACTGCCATTAGTTGACAGTTCCAACACCAACTTCTACAGCTTGTATGAATTGTGATATTGATTCTGCCATGCTACAAGCAGAAGGAAATATCCCCTGGTTTCTAATGTCTGTAATGTTCATTCATCAGGTCTGAAAGGAGGAGACCTTGGAGCAGTCTCCCAGTATCTGAAGGGGGCTACAGGAGGGCTGGGGAGGGACTATAGACAAGGTCTTGCAATGATAGGGTGAGGACGAATGGGTTTAAACTGGCAGAGGGGAGATTGAAAATGGATGTTAGGAAGAAGTTCTTTACAGCAAGGGTGGTGAGACACTGGCACAGGTTGCCCAGGGAGGCTGTGGCTGCTCCCTCCCTGGAGGAGTTCAAGGCCAGGTTGGACAAGGCCTTGAGCAGCCTGTACTAGTGGGAGGTGTCCCTGCCTATGGCAGGAGGTTGGAAATGGATGATCTTTGAGGTCACTTCCAACCTTACCATTCTATGATTCTGTGATTCTAAAACCAGACTGCACTGGGGAAAGAAAAAACCCAAAGAATCAAAACCCACTGCCACACAGAGGTGCTTCCATAACTGCCTTCTGTGCTGTAAAATGCTTACCTGAGCAAATTCTCTCCAGTGCTGCTATAAAGCCAACTGTCAGTATGGCAGCATTGGCAGCTTGTGAGCTCCAGACTGGGTTTAGTGATGTGTACCAGATGCGAAGGACAAGGAGCGTTATCTTGCCCAGCACAAAGCCCCAAATCCTGATGAACCTGTAAGAATTGGCATTTGCAAGAGTGATGCTCTTGAGGAAAAATTCCCAGGGGGAAAAAAATAACCAGTTAAAATTCCATCAGGAAAAAAGAAAATACCTTTGTAAACTGTTTCCTGACCACCATGTTACTGTCTGAACCAGCAACGAGGAGGAAACACCAGCAGCCAAGATGAACAGTCTAATAGCAGCATTTGGTGCCTGATATGATGCTAAACTTCCTACAAACAGACACACACACAGAGAGGTTGCTTTAATGGGCAAGTGTGATCAGAAAATAAGGATTTCCTGTGCATGAGTTCAATCTTGTCTGCAATTTGGTTGGCTACATCATTCATCTGAGAACATGTGAAAATGCACATTTTTAAACACAGCAAAGAAATGTGAGTGTAGATGGAAATTGGGTACAGACAGAAACTGGGTATAGATAGACACTGAGTATAGACAGAAATTGAGTATATATAACATTAAACGGTTAACATTTTCAGAAAACAAACAAAAAAAACATGATGCAATGATCCAGGACTGCAGTGATTGCCTTAAACTGAGTACTTATGATCACTGATTCCATAAATAGGATACAATCACTGGTTTACAGGATATTAGGGGTTGGAAAGGACTTCTGGAGATCTTTGAGTTCAACTGCCCCTGCCAGAGCAGGACCAGAGAATCTAGCACAGATCACACAGGAACACGTCCAGACAGGCCTTGAAAGGCTCCAGAGGAGACTCCACAACCTTTCTGGGCAGCCTGTGCCAGGGCTTTGTCATCCTCACAGTAAAGAAATTCTTCCTCACGTTGAGGTAGAACTTCCTGTGCTGCAGTTTCCATCCACTGCTCCTTGCCCTAACCCAGAGCACAAGTGAGCAGAGGCTGTCCCTGTCCCTTCCCTCCTGACCTCCAGCACTCAGATGATTAGGTCCCCTCTCAGCCTTCTCTCCAGACTAAAAAGCCTCAGGGCTCTCAGCCTTTCCTCAGAAGGCAGTGCTCCAGTCCCTTAATCATCCTTGTAGCCCTCCATTGGACTCTCTCCAGTAGATTCCTGTCTCTCTTGAACTGGGGAGCCCAGAACTGGATGCAATACTCCAGGGCAAAGTAGAGGAGGAGGTGAACCTCCCTCAATCTGGTGGCAACACTCATCTTAATGCAGCCCAGGATCCCTCTGACCTTCTTGGCCATGAGGGCACACTGCAGTTCCATGGATAATTTGTTGTCCACCAGGACCCGCAGGTCCTTCTCCATGGGGCTATCACCTTCTAACCTCTGAATATACAGGTGATACTAAAGAGTGCACTTAGGTAATTCAAAAGCCATAAAATCATGCATGGTGACTGCTGCTTTCTAAAAAGGATATGGCTTTTGTCATCATGCACTTATGTTGGCTCTTAAGCTATGTAAGTGCACTATGGCTAAAGCCACATCCCTTTGAGAAAGGAGCAGCCACCACACCTTGCACAAGAATCAGCAGGCAATTGTCTCAGTGGGTGTGAACAAGGCTTCCTCTGGCTCAGGATCTGGTCTTGGAGTAGCTCTTGGCAGACAAAATAAACTGTGCATAAGCATCTCTGCCATTTCCCAGGGCACAGTGACCTTGCCTTCATCAGTAGTTTTAAATGCTTCTAGTATGTTTCTAATTCAGGTGACTATGGGTCAACACACATCTCGCAGCTTCAGTCACTGAGGCAAATTCTGGCACAGGAACAGTGACAGCAGCAGAAACAACATCGTTTTGCTACCAGCCATTTGCTAAGTGAGTATGAGTCAGACTTGAAAAGATGTTAAGCAAGGAAGCACTGAAATGGAGCTGCTGATTCTGGCAATCCATGCTAGGAATCCTCCAGCTATTTCCTCAACCTGCTCAAGTAAAAGATGCAAAGCTTAGAGTAAAGATGGCAAAATGAAATCGAAGTGTGGTGCAGGTGAACTTGTACAGACTTCAGCAGAGGCTGCACGAACAATGCACACAGATTTCTCTTTCTAAACTGTACTGAAACCTGTGACTCTGCCTCTTCAAATCTTCCATCATTTGTGCTAGCCAGATTAAAGCCAACGTGGGTTTGTCTGCTTACAGCAGACACACCTTTTGTTGCTGAGCAAGTACACCCTGAGTGTAAATACATCTATCCAAACACACAGATTTACTCTGTGTTGTCTGAAGACACGTATGCAAATAAACACAAGGGGAGTTTGTTCTTGGTTGTGTTACATTGTTGGTCTCTTTTACACAGGACACAAAATCAAGCTGGACACCTGCAAACCCTCTCTCCATTGAAGAAAGTCCAATGGAGAGCTACAAGGACGATTAAGAGACTTGAACATCTCTCCTGTGAAAAAAGCCTGAGAGCCCTGGGGCTGTTTAATCTGGAGAAGAGAAGGCTGAGAGGGGATCTGATCAATGTCTATAAATGTCTAAGGGGTGGGGATCAGGACGAAGGTGCCAGGCTCTTTTTGGTGGTGCCAGGGATAGGACAAGGCACAGTGGGTACAAACTGGAACAGGAGGTTCCACCTCAACACAAGGAGACACTTTTTGACTGTGAAAGCGATGGAGCACTGAACAGGTTACCCAGAGACGTTCTGGAGTCTCGTTCTCTGGAGATACTCAAAACCTGCCTAGGTGTGTTCCTGTGTGACCTGTCCTTGGTGATCCTGCTTTGGCAGGGCAATTGGACTGGATGATCTCTAGAGGTCACTTCCAACCCCTAACACAATTCTATGAAATCCATTGGCCCCGATGGGATGGTCTCACAAGTGCTGAGGGAGCTGACTGATGGTATTGCTATGCCACTCCATCATTTTTAAAGGTCCTAGAGAACAGCAAGATACCCAAAGACTCTAAGAAAGCCACTGTCACCTCAGTCTTCAAAAAGGGGAAGAAGAAGGACCCAGGAAATTACAAGCCTTTTAGACTCATGTCCATCTCTGGAAAAGAGATGGAACAGCTCATTCTGGAGGTCATCTCTAAGCACCTGGATGAAGACTTGTTGGAGTGTTCAGAACAGATTCACACAGGGGAAATAGTGCTTGACCAATTTGATAGCCTTCTGTGGTGATGTGACTGGCTGGGTCAAAAATAATTCTAAGAAAAAACAGCCTCAGAAACTAAGCCTACCAAAAAGAATGTTTCACTCACAGCAGACCACTTTTATAATAGCCCCAAGCTGTTCTGTAACATCTTGTTCCTACCCATTGTCACAGGCAGAGAAGTGCTACACGAAAAACACCTGCACTGTGCAATACTGAAAATATTTTTCCTATTGAGCATGACTTGCGCTAATTTAAAAGCTTCTAAAAATAGAAGTGAAATGAGATTGGTCTTTTATTATGCAGCACTGGTCTAGAAACCAAATGGGATTTGTCTTTAATTATGGAGTACTGGTTGAATAAAACCAACACAATGGAGGCACTATCTAAAAGCTTGGAACAAAAAGAAAAGCATGAGTTTGAGAGAGCAAGAACTCCTTATTCTTGTCTCTTCAGAATCGTCTTAACTGTGAGGCAGTTTGGGATGCTTAGTTTTATGCCTTGATACCAAGATGGAGCCTAACTCAGTACAGTACATACTTACCAACTGCAGCCAGTCTCAGAAGAGCTAGGATGTACTTATTGCTAGCCAACCTCCAAAAAGGGTCAATTATCAACAACACTGGAGAAAAGAAGGCAACAGCAAAAACTTCCAGACCTGTGAGTGCCAGAGTCTGAAGGGGGAAGTAATAGATCATTGGTGGTAATGCATGGTAGAGAGACCATGAAATGTAGCCTGAAAAAAAACAAAACAAAACAAAACCAAACACAAAGCCCATCAGATATTGTCAACAGCATCATTTCCATTTCCTGGAGATTACTTACAAATATACCATTTCATATTTCCAAATGTAGAACATCCAAAGTCTTTGACAGTAGATCAAATAACAAATTGCCACTTTCCATGAATATTGGCTATTTCAAGTCAAATAATCACAGAATGTTAAGGGTTGGAAGAGACCTCCAAAGCTCATCCAGCCCACCTCCCCTGCCAGAGTAGGATCACCTTGAGCAGATCACACAGGAACACATCCAGGCAGGTTTGGAGTATCTCCAGAGAGTGAGACTCCACAACCCACCCTGGGCAGCCTGTTCCAGGGTTCCACCACCCTCACGGTGAAAAAACGTTTCCTCATGTTTCTTATGCCTCAAATTCCACCCATTCTCCTGCGAACTACAACACTGAACAGACATCAACACTTTCCTCACTCAGACAGCAGCTCCTACTTTGACTTTTCGATGGCAAGCGCTCAGCCTAGGAAAGGGCTGGTGTGCAGGAATGATGCTGGCTAAATCGGTAGCCCACAGAGCTTCTCCAGGACTGAGCAGCGATTAAATGAACGTAGCACATCGCTGAGCCGCTCTCCCCCTGCAGACTCTTACCTAGACACACAGCAGCCCTCTGCCCTTGCCCGTGCGTCGCGCAGGAGCTGCCCCACCAGCGGGGCGGGCACAGCGGCCTGCCGACCACCCTGCGCCGTGCCTTGCCCTGTCTGGGCAACGCAGCCGAGCTCACACCGCCTCTACGGACACCTGTGCACTCGGCCGAGACCACGCAAGAAGTCCTAGGCTGATCCAAGAGCCAAAAGGCGTCCTGATGCTAGAATAGAGCGAAGAACCCAAAGAATACTCGGCAGTGCCCGTTTCTTACTGCCAGCGGGGGAAGCTTTCCAGCGGCAGTACCTCCCCACGGACGGTGAGCCCTACGACGCCCTGCAGGGGCCGCCTCGCTACGGCCACCGGCCGTTCCCTGCAGAGTCCCTAGCGCTGCCCTGCCGCAGGGTCTTCCAAAGGGGCTGAAGGACAACCGGCGCCACTAACGGCCTCGCAGCGCGGCCACCGCGGCCCCTCACAGCCCCCCCAGAGCTCCGACGGGCGGCACCGCCGCCACCTACCCAGGAGGCTCTCCGAGAGAACGGCCTTCCACAGAGGGAACATCGCCCCGCTGACGCTGCCCGGCGCGGCGGGGGCTTCGCCCCTCTCTACCGCAGCCAAGTGAGAGTGCCAGAGACCGGCGCGGCACTGCCGTCCGTCCCGCCTCACGGAGCCCTCCCGGCACGCGGCCGCCGGCGAGCGGCTGCCACAGCGCCGCCTAGCGGAGCGTCTCGACTTCGGCCATGAGGAACTACAGCCACTGAGGTGCAGTGAGGTCTGCCCTGAGCCTCCTCTTCTGCAGGCCGCACACCCCCAGCTCCCTCAGCCTCTCCTCACAGGGCTGTGCTCCAGGCCCCTCCCCAGCCTTGCTGCCCTTCCCTGGGCACCTTCCAGCACCTCAACATCTCTCTTGAATGGAGGGGCCCAGAACTGGACACAGCACTCAAGCTGTGGCCTGAGCAGTGCTGAGCACAGGGGCAGAAGAACCTCCCTGCTCCTGCTGGCCACACTGCTCCTGAGCCAGGCCAGGATGCCATTGGCTCTGCTGCCCACCTGGGCACACTGCTGCCTCATCTTCAGCTCCTCTCTGCCAGCACCCCCAGGTCTCTCTCTGCTTGGCTGCTCTCCAGCCACTCTGTGCCCAGCCTGTAGCACTGCTTGGGGTTGTTGTGGCCAAAGTGTAGAACCCTGCACTTAGCCTTGTTCAATCGCACCCCACTGGCCTCTTCCCACCCATGCAGCCTGCCCTCCTACCCTCCAACAGATCAACAGCTGCTCCTAACTTGGTGTCATCTGCAAACTTAGTGATGCTGGACTCAATCCCCTGGTCCAGATCATCAATAAAGTTATTGAACAGGACCGGGCTGGCACTGATCCCTGAGGGACACCACTGGTGCCAGCTGCCAGCTGGATGTGGCACCATTCAGCACCACTCTCTGGGCCTGGCTCAGCATGGACCCCCTGCTCAATTCTGCAGGGTGGCTGCAGAGCAGGCTGAACACAAGTGAACCACTATAGCTTGGTGGCTGTACAGTCACAGAGGTGCTCACAGTGGCAGAGCCCACACCAAGGTGGCATTGCTGCTAGTGAGAATGGCGAGGTCTGAAGACCTACTCAGTTAAACCAGGTCAAGTCTTCATGGAGGTCAGCACAGATGGCCAGAGTTTATTCTTCTCACAGTTCATTAGTGATAGAACAAGAGGGAATGGCCTCAAGCTGAGGCTGGGTAGGTTTAGACTGGACAGTAGTCTCACAATCAAGTAATTAATTTACCCTGCAGTCCTGCAGTCTAGCAGGGTTTGGCTAGCTACAGAAACTGTTGAATTTTGGTTGGTATTTTAAAACTTATATGTGTTTCAAATGGCCACCAAAGAAATTAAGTATTTTGGTGGAAAAAGTCACCCTCTCTGGAGGAGGAAGAATGAAACTCGGAGGTTTAACGAACTTCTTCCTCTTTTCTCCAAGTCCCATTTGACTGACGGCATCTTCACAGGATCACGGGACATTATGGGTTGGAAGGGACCTCTAGAGATCTTCAAGCCCAACCCCCCATTCATTTAAGAAAAGCCATCCCAGAATTTTCAACAGCTTCACTTATTATTGCAAGTGATGAGACCACTTCATCTAGCTGTGGCATGACACAAATGGAACCTGAAAGATGAGATCCTTGGCCTTGGGTAAGCCCAGAACAGCCCTGCTTTGGGGTGCTGCAAGAGCGTGAGGCTGGCAGGATGTGTTCAGGCAACTGAAACAGTTCTGCAACACTTTTTGTAATCACAGTATCTTGCTTCATGGTTCAGAGGTGCAGCGCCAGTTAAACTAGACATGATTGGAATCACTGACCTGATGTGCTTATGTGGTCCTCATCAAACTCACAATGCAGTGAAAATAATGCAATTCCTGACAAATTTGGCCATTGTATGCTACATACACTCTCTGAGACTCTTAGCAACCACCAAGTTTGGCTTCAAGTGTAACCAACTTACATTCCAGTTGACTCCACAGATAAGCATCAGGGCACGAGGAGAGAGTTTCCAGGTGCAGTGTGTTTTGAAATGAAAGCAGACATGTCTGAAACACAGGACTAATTAATATTGAGACTTGCTAAAGACCCTTCCTCAGTAAAATCTTCTGTGAGATGTGATACGGGAAGATTGCCCCAGTGATGTACTTCCTATAATAGGTCTTGGTTCATTTCAGTGTGTATTAGAATGGGCAAGTACAATAAATTCTGGTTCCAGGACCTAAGCACCTATCATGAAAATGATTAGGGGGTTGGAGCAGCTCTGCTACAAGGACAGGGTGAGGGAGCTGGGAGTATTCAGTCTGGAGAAGAGAAGGCTCTGGAGAGACCTAATAGCAGCCTTCCAATTCCTGAAGAGGCTTATAAGAAGGCTGCAGAGAGACTGATTGCAAAGGCCTGCAGGGACAGGATGAGGGCAATGGCTTCTAACTAGAGCAGAGCAGATTTAGATTGGATCAGTTAGGAACAAGTTCTTTACAATGAGGATAGTGGAACTCTGGGACAGGTTGCCCAGGGAGGTGGTTGAGGCCGCGTCCCTAGAGATATTCATGGTGATGCTGGACAGGGCTCTGGGAAACTTGATCCAATGGAGGATGTCCCTGCTAAGTGCAGAGGGGGTTGGACTGGAGGAGTTTGGAGATCCATTCCAATTCAGACCATTCTATGATTCTATGATCACCCTGCTGAAATCAGTTAGTGTTTACAGGTCTTTATTGGAGGAAAGAGATTACGCATAGAGTACTGTAGCCCAAGAGAGAAGGAACCTCTGCGATCATTTTACAGCCTTCTTCATACTGAGATGCGTAAATTTTGAAACTAGAACATCTGATAATTTTTGGTCCTTTGTTTCTACTTAAATGCAGACCTGACCAAGTGTAAAACAGAGTGCTCCCAACATCCTGTGGACTCCCAGACTTAATTTTTACCCAAAGTGTATCAAAAAATTCACTCAGGACATAGAAAGCTGTCATGGAATTTCTTGTTTGTAGTTGAAGACAATTTAATGTTTTACTCAGAAGTGTGTTGATTGTTTCCTGCTGTGACTCTTCATGTCTTCTCATTCACCCTCAACTGCTGCTCCCATCAGCACAAAACCAATGCCCTACAGTGTAATTCTTATGCAGCTTTCCACGCTCTAAGTATTTTTCTTATTATTGATACATTTTCGTAACCACTTTATGCTTCTCTTACTCCAGGTCTTTGTTTCTCAGGGGATTTTTAAGCAATTAACAGTCTTTGTGATTTTCTAATGAAGAAAGAAACCATACTTATCACACTTGGGCTTAGTTTCTCCTCCTGTCAGCTGCTGTAAGCATACCTGGAATATTTCTGTTAAAAATGCACACTGGGAAGGCTTCGCCTTTGGTAAATGTGGGGCACCTCAGGATCCTGGCAACCCTGCAGCACTTTCTTAAAGGTTCTTCAGGCAACAGCCTGTAAACTTTCCTCAGCGTTGTGAAATCTCAGCTCCTTGAGCTCTTTCTGCTCAAACGGTCAAACATTCCTCAGCAGAGAACTCAACTTTATTTTTTGGTATCTTTGTTCCTTTTCTTTGATGTGTAAGGGTTGGCTTTGTTCTGGGAGGGTCTCTCTTGGTTTGTGTCGGTTATTCTGAAGCAGTAACATTTATTGGTTTTGTCTATCAACTTCTCTCCATTTTTATAGCCCCGAAGTACTTTCAGGTAAATCTTAAAATCAAAGAGTGTTTAAGAACACACTCAATTGATAACCAGCTTTACCTTTACAGTTAAAAAGAAGTCTAGCCTGATTTTTAACGGGCACTTCTGCACGCGTTAGGGCCCGGATACAAGCAACCCTGGGCACGCATATGCCCCATGAGGAAATTGTCATTCCAGTGCTCTTTCATTTTATAGCAGCTTAAGTAGAACCAGCTAAAAAAAATGTTGGTTATCGGGGGGATTTTCTTGTGTATTGTGTCCTCCAGAACAGCAGGTAGCCAGCATCTATTAAAGTATTTTTACATACAATTTCAAGGATACCTCTCAGATCACAGGAGAACTGTTTTAGGATGTGGCTCTTGCCAAACCTCTGTGTGAAAAGTGCATTTTGCAGCAGCAAAGCCAAATGGTCTGGTTCAGCAGGCAAGAATGAGAGAATACTTTGGGGAAAGGGGCTTCAGGCAGCCAAGGCTTCTGGAAGCTGAAAGCCTTTTGGGACTTGAGAAAATCAACTAAGACAAGTTTAAAATGATGTAGAGATACCAAAGTCATCGAGAAGCAGAAGTACAACAGGGATCTCACAAACCATTTCGTGATAAGCACTTAAGTGTCCTACTGCCATTTTAGGATACTCCACTGAAAACTATGTCTCAATGTAAAAAACAGACTAGTGTTTACTAAAGGCAAAATGCAAAACAAAACTCAGCTTTGCAAGCTTTGTTTCAGGAAGATTAAAGAAGGGCACTGTATTTCTCTTTCCTGAGAAAGTGGAAGAATTTGTTTCAGTATTCTCAGAGGAACAACCCTTCCCCCAGATGACATTTCGGGATAATACTTCCTTGCAGGATTATTTTTTAAGTTCTTGGGCGAAATAGGAATACTCAGATGGAATCTCAGCAGCGTGCTCTTCTCCCAGAGCAGCTCATGAGGAAGCATGAGCTGCTAATTTGGTAACAGATATGGTTAGAACCGAGCAGCTAGCGGGACCACCACGAGACCTTTCACCTCCGGAGTCCCTCAGCAACGCCTGCCCTGCAGCTCCCAGTCTCAGGCGAGCTGCAGGCTGGCTGCTTCTCGCCTGTCCTTGCCACCAGCAGCCGGCAGATGGCAGTGGAGCCCAGCGGCAAGGGCGCGACGGGACCTGCCCCGGCAGGCAGAGCCGGGCGTCGGTAGAGCCGGGTCCCGCCCGACCATGGCAGCTGTGCAGCCGGGTTCCGCCCGACTGTGGCAGCTGTGCAGCCGGGTCCAGCTCACTCACGGGCTTCCGGGGCTGGGCGGTGCGGGCGCGCCGCGGATAGGCCGAACTGGGCAGGGCTGTCCTCTTCTCCTTACTTCACTGGCCTGTCGCCTGTCGGGAGGTGAGCACTGCCCGCAGGGTCGGCCTGTCTCCAGCTGTCTTCCGCGCCGCGGCCCCAAGGAGCGCGGGGCTGCTCCGTTCTGGCCCCGAGGGGCCGCATTTCTCCGGCGCCGCGGCCGGAGGAAGGCCGAGGCTGGCGTGGTTTTCTGCGGCCGGCCCGGGGCGGAGGGCAGGTGGCAGTTCGTAAGGGTAATTATCCGCCAGCCCTTGACGCCTCCTCCCTTCTCTCTCAGGCATTGGCCGGCAGCCCGGGCTGGGGGCGTTAGGGCCCGGGCGGGGCTGGGCGTTAGGGCCCGTGTGGCCCGGGCGGAGGAAGGGCACCGCCGGCTGGAGCCGACGCCTGCCCTAGGCGTGATTGCGGCCACTCTTCCCTCCTACAAAAGCTGACAAGAATAAGAACATTTTGTGTCTTCGTTTGACGTAAACCTGTTCAAAGTCTTATGCGTTCTTCTTTTATATCCTTATCTTTGCATAAAGTAAGGAGAGTTTAATGGAAAATTAAATTGCTCTTCGTCCGGGTGAGGCAGGCAGTGAAGAGCCGTGAGCGCTCCCAACATCCTGTGGACTCTCAGAATTAATTTTTACCCAAAGACTCGGTGGTGGTTGTCATTTTTCAGAGCAGCTGAGAATAATTTGCAGGTTCATTGTGAGCGCAGTGCTTAATTGCCTTGCCACAGGACGAGGAAATTGTGTTGCTTCTCTTTGAGCACGTAGAAAAAGCATTGCTGCCTAAATACCCAGCCTTACGTGAAGGAGACATTTGCTTGAACCCTCTATCTGTGCAGCTGACCCCAAAATAAATGCAGGATGTGGTTTGTGCAGAAATATTACGAGTGCCAAAAACTTAGGGCTGTAAAATTGTCACATGTTTCCTATTTAACTCTGTCCTTCGCAGTCACTCAGTGCCAGCGCTCTTGGAAGGTACTATTTCAATAGCAGGGCTGCCGTATGTGTTAGTGGGCTGGTTTGAGGCTAATTGGAATATTTTAATGGAGGAAATTATATTATAGGCTGAGAAAAGCAAACAGTGGTGATGTCTGCTTCACTCATAGGCTTGCTGAGATGCGTAAGAACGAGAATGCAAACATAGATAAGACACACTCAGAGAGTCTTGGTCTCTGTAGCTTTTTGTCTGCTGGCCTCTCTGCTAACCTAACTAACCACTCTGCTTTGACCCCCCCTGGCCAATCCTCCAAACTCACCTTGCATGTAAGGCAAACCCTGGGGTAAGGTAGAGGGGTGGGAAGAAGGTGGAAGGGTGGTTGGAAGCCCCTCCTGGGGACTTTGGTTTCTGGGAGGGGAATTGTGTTTCTGTATTACCTTTAACTTGTATATCTCTGTTAATAGTCATGTATATTTTGTATATCTCTGCTTGTACATTGTGCTGAGCTGTAAATAGGGCTTCAGTCCTTAACTTCCAGCCAGCTGAGTCTAGTCTGAGTGACTTCATAAAGTGTGGGGGGGCAGGGAACTCCCAAACCATCACAGTTGCTAAAGTACCAGACCGTGCAGCAACAATCACTTGAGATATTAATTACCCTATAAATAAATAAGATTCCTTCTTGCTTTTCCCTAGTAATATAATTGCCAGGCATGGAAGGCAGTGATTCTAAAGCTCTTTAGAATCTACTTGTTCTTAATAGGTTTTGATTCTGGGGTTTTGTTATTGTGAGGTTCATGTTTAAGTATGTTTGTAACTGGATTGTGTTGGAAATGCATATTTCCAGTTAGTTTGTGATAAGCTTGCCTTGTGCATCCTATGGAATCAAAACTTAAGCTTGTGGCAGTGAGGATAGAAATAGCCCAGTCATTCTGGAGCACCCACAAATGAGTTAAATCTTTGACATGCAATGCCACAAAGATTAGAAAGGTTTGAGATTATTTGTTCATGCTTGTTCTGATTTCTTGTTGATGGAGAGTGCTGTGCTAGGTCGTGATCCAACACCAAATTGTACTCACTGACCTTCCTGTTTGAGTTGGGGTACACAGAACCCTGTACTGCTAAGAAGTGATGCTTTGTGCTGTGACTAAATCAGCTGCCTGCATGCTATCTACTGTAAAAAATGCACTCCTTTCAACGTGGTGATTACTGTTTCTAGGCAAACACTGAACTTACAGTATCTGTTTGAGACTTTGGCTTTTCACCTTTGTACCTAGCAGAAAGAGACAGCCGAGCATAAAGCATATAAATTTCTGGTGTCTGAGATCAGCAGCAGAGTACAAGAAAAGAGACAATGGCTTCTGAAACCGCCAAACAGGAAACTCAGACATCTCCACCAAAGCAAGGTGGATGGCCTGGATGGGTAAGTTGTGCTTTAGGTTTTTTTGTTTGTTTTTATTTAAGTTTTTTGTTTATTCGATTTTGTTTTGGTTGTTGTTTGTTTCTGTTTTGTTTAATTTTGTTGCTATTGCCAGTGAGTAACTGGGATTTTGCATTAGTCTGTCTTATTGAAGAGAGAAACAGAAGTCAGCTAGCACAAGCATATAAATGAAGAAAGGACATTGTCTGGATGTTAGGAAGAAGTTCTTTGCGGAAAGAGTGATCGGCCATTGGAATGGGCTGCCCTGTTTGGTGGTGGAGTCCCCATCCCCGGGGACTGGAGATGGCACTTGGTGCCATGATTGATGGGTTAGACAATGTTGGGTAATAGGTTGGACTTGATGATCTTGAACGTCTTTTCCAACCTGATTGATTCTGTGATTCTGTATTCACCACACTCAGTGGGATAGGAGTTTTTAAGATAGCGAGCTCTGATTTGTCCTGGTTAAGCTAGTTACAAAGGGGCAGAGCCTAAGTGTCTGAGTACTACTCCAGTATAACCTGTCCCTATCAAGCTGTGTACATGCTTCCCTTGAGAAGAGAAGGACAAGGAGCTACCTTCCAGCTGTATGGCAGCTGAGCTTTCTCCTCTTCTGGAGAAATCAGCTACCTACAGGGGTTCATATTTTACTATATGCTATAAGCGTGTAATTAACAAGAAGGAATTTACATGTGGCAGGATCTTCTTGTTAACCAGTCACTGCCAGAGAGCAGTAAAAGGTGATTTATCTGCAAGGAAAGGTGACCTGGGAGGCATGAGTGACAGCAAGGCAGGTGTGGGTTGTGACTTCAGGGAGAAGGACTCCCGTGACATTAAGCAGAGTGAGCCAACAGTCAGCTCAGTGACTGCTAGGCAAGTCCATAGCAATCAGACAAGTCTGATGGCAAGCTGGGAGTTCAAGTTAGCAAGGCAAGGGAGGGATCTTGTGGTACAGGCATACCTACAATGCAGTTAAGGCAAAGGCCTGAGCTTAAATGCAACTCCTGAGCTGAGGGACAGAGGTCTTGGGCAAAGCTTCTTGCAGCTCTTTGTCCCAGATTGGCTTTCATGGCAATTTACTTCAGCGTTGCGCAACTGTACCATGTTAGAGCTGACTTTGAGCCCAAGCAGCTAAACCTCTGGCAGGGTGTGTATGGAGGTAGGAAAGTTGCAAAGCGTGTTGGTGCACTTAGAGCCCTGATACTCACTTCCTTATCTTTCACTCTGGTTGTTTGTGCTCTGTTGTGTTTGTAGTGACCTTGCTGTGAAACCAGTTTGGAGTAGTTCTCCAGAGTCTGAAGTGGAATCAGTTCTCTACTGCTTACCCAAGCAGCACCACTGTTGGTGGAGCAGTGCTTGAAGAAGGACTGAGATGTTAATTAGCTAGAATGTGAAATGTGTGGCTGTGGCCAGTAGATGCACTTGGTTACGAAACCATGGATCAATCAGGCATAAAATGAGGCAGAATTCTGTAATAGGCTAATGTGCTCTTTTTCCCAAGGCACTGCTTGTTCCACAAAGTCTGGTTCTGCTTTCAAGAATAAGTAGGTTGGTAGATGTGTTTTTTTACAGAAAAATATTTAACATTTCCATTTAATTAATGATGATTCCTGCTTCCTGTCCTGAGCACAATCCGAGGTGGTATGGAGTATCCAGTTGGAGTCAGCTGTCCTGTCTCTGTACTCTACCAGAATCTTGTGTTTTATTTGTTTTTTCAAATAATTCACCTTCTTCAATTGATTTATTCTTTTCTTCCTATGAGATTAAATTCAGGAAGCTAACTTAGGTTTATCCTTTCAGCCTATGTTCTATTGCCCAAAGTCCCAAATTCAGGACAGTGGAGAAATTGCAAAGATCCGTGAAGAATGCAAAAGGGAAAGTTTCTGGTACAGAGGTGAGTGATCCAAACTTGTCCTTACCACACTGAAGATGACTTCTTGATGCACTGAAGCAAATCTGACTGCAAAATGCCACACTGCTTATTGTAATACATTGTGTTTTGCTGGAATATTACTGAGAGCTAACTCCCGTCACCTCATTTGAAGCTGAGCAACATGTTGTTACAGGGTTAATTGAATGCTTTGCGTCATCATTGTAGGTGGTTGAATTTAGTTGTTGTTTAATATGAGCTTTAATAATCATAGAATTGGGTTTAAATGTGGTGGTTTAGGGTTAATTGCATTGTTTGCATCGTTGTAGGTAAAGGTGGTTGAATTCAGTGGCTTAATATGAACTTTAACAATCATAGAGTTGGTTTTATTCTTGAAGTCTTATTAAAGCAACCTTGAGAATGTTTTACTTCATTCCATGCTTACTCTTGCTTTTGAATGAAAGACAGGCATTAAGTGTTCTGGGTCTGTGAACTTCTTTAGGTGTTAGGACATCCAAAAGATTAATTACTCATTGTTCTGGTGTCTCTTAGATCCATCATAGCAGTTTGTTTCTAAATTACACGCTTTCCGAAAAGAGAAGATGGAAAAGCATTTGATCAGAGCTGCTGGCTCAGGTTGTATAAGGTCTTGTTGAATAAATCTCTCATATATAGCATAGCATGCATTAGCTCCAGGTGCTGCAGCATGCTGTGTGAACACATCCTTGCTTTGAAGAGTTAGGGTTACATCTGCCTGATTGACTGAGCAGATGTCAGAGGTGATTAAGACACCACACTGAGTTTATGCTTGGAAGATGAGTAATGTATTTAACATTATAAACACATAAAACATTTAACTTAGTAAGGAATAATGTATTTAAATAACAGGTAACAAATTTTGGCTGATACCACATGCTTTCTTCCTTTTTATTTTTACAGCTCTTCCTTTGTCTCTTGGGAGCATGCTTGTCACCCAGGGGCTAGTCTCGAAAGGTAAATACAAAACAATCACAGAATGTTAGGGGCAGGAAGGGACCTCAGAAGCTCATCCAGTCAATCCCCGTGCCAGAGCAGGATCACCTACAGCAGATCACACAGGAACACATCCAGGTGGAACTCTGTCTCCAGAGAAGAAGACTCCACAACCTCTCTGGGCAGCCTGCTCTGGTGTTTTGTCACCGTTTCAGTGAAAAAGTTTTTGCTTATGTTCACTTGGAACCTTCTGTGTTCCAGCTTTAACCCATTGCCCCTAAAAATACACCATGGTCCTAAGTTTATGAACTTGAGATTTGAAATGCAAGTTTCCCTAAAGCCTGCTGGTTGTCAGCATCAATATTCCTCTCACTCAGCACCATTGTTGTTTCAGTGATCATTATGTATGCATTGCCACAGTCATTCTTTTGAAAGAATTTGAACTGAAAAAGAGAATTCACAGATGTGAAGACTGGTGGCTGCATTCTGTCACCATGGTCACATGTATTTGAGTAGAGTCTTCACTGGGGCTGCTTCTAGGGCAGAGCATGGTACCACCTGAGGAGTGGCATCGGAATTGAGTACATCTGAAAAATGCTGGCAGTGCTTATACAGTGACCACACATCAATATGAATGCAGCTTTGGTGCAGAGGGACAAGGAATTCTGACAAAGTGAAGAGGCAGAGAGCTTTTTATAGAGAGATGGCTTGTGATCTGCAGGCTAACACAAAAGAGAATTGTGTTCTGGTTCTGTGGTGGGCGAATCTGTTTCTGTGCCTTCCACCTTAAGGTTCCTCTATGGATAAGGTTGAGGTTAGCATTTTGGGTAAAGAGCAAAGGGCATCTGCTCTGAAGACTGCTAAGATGGGTGCATCCTACAGGCGCAAGTAAGACAGCTCTTCAACCTGAATCAGCAGTTGGCTACAGCAGGAGCAGGTAGAACAAGAAAAAAATCTCAGGGCCTGAAGCAGAAAAGAATCCAAAGACTAGAAGAGGCAGGTGGTGGAAGACAGCAAATGGAGGTGGAAATGACTCAACCTTTTCTCACTGTGTGCTTGAAAGTCCCTTGTCTTGTTCCAGCACTATTGCCATGTTTCCTCCTCATCACTTTCTGTTTGTTTTTTTTCCCCCTAAGATTACCAGAAGGATTAGAGTGGAAGCTCTAAAACCTGTTGTAGTTCTCTTTTTAGACTTCTTTTTAGACATCTTTGACCTGTGAGTTTGTAGGCAGGCAAGGAGGGAAGGATCAAGGGAGAGTGAGGAAGGGCAAAGGATTACACATCTGAAAAGGGTGAGCAGTGGCAGGAAAGGCTCTGTGAGTGTCTCAGTAGTAAACATGCCAGCCTCTGGCACCAGGTACTCTTCTCAATTTCTCTCTACTGTACTCAGATATTTCTGATCAGCTGTGGAATAACAGATGCCCAATTAAATAACCATTACTGTCTCAACAGCTGTGAGGGAGGCTGTTTAGCAACAAACAACAATTTTATTCCTTCCTCCCCTAAGAGACTGTGCTTAAAATTGCATAGATGACAGTGGGCAGAGGCTCTTGCACAGTGCAGAGCGAACGCTGCTCTGTCTAAATGCCCCTCTGATGGCTCCAAACAGTACACTGGCTCCAGAAGAAGCTGGAGCTTCTGTCAGTAACACTAAATGCATGTAGCAGTGCAACCAGCGCTCACGTCTTTTCTCTTTGCCATGGCAGTCTTGCTGCGTGCAGCCCTGCTTCACAGCATGGCACTCTGCTACTGGGCACACGCTTTCAGAGGCATCCTGGTTCCATCTCTCGGTGTTAACTGGGGGAAGGTGGATTTTGGTGGGGAAAGCTCAAGATAGTATTTTGGTTTTCATGTTCAGCACTCTGTATTTCTCCTCTTAAAGCAAAATATGGATGATCTCTCAAGGAGAGGAGGCTAGATACTGGTGGTGCAGTTTAGCACTCATTTAATCAATAGCCACAGAAGACTCCTGAAGAACAGTTTGGGCCTGTTTCTCACAGCACAAAGAGCATGAGTAAGAGATTTCAGGTGGCTGTTGTATTTGCAGGGTTGGTTTCTGCTGAAACGTGAGCTACCATCTGCACTTCCTGCAGTGCTGTGAGTGTCACCAGTGGCAGCTGTGCTGCTTTCATCTTGAACTGAATCTTACCAAGTCCAGATTTCTTCCTCTGACTCTAGGAGTTCCCCAAAACAGATGCACAAAGAATTAGTGGAATGGAAAGTGCTTTGATGTTCCTAAATCTTAATTGACTTCCAAGTTTTTTTTTTTTGTTTTTTTTTTTTTGCACAGTCTTCACCCTCAGAAATGCAAAAGCTTGTAGGAAAAATACTGTCTTAGGTGTGAGTGCTGGTGAGTTCCTCAAGTGAATGAGCTCTGTTTTCTTTTTTGTTGTAGGCATTTTCTCAGCAAACCCAAGATTTGGTGCATTTCCAAAGATGGCAAGTAAGTTTTACCCAGTTCTGAAAGGAAAAAATATTATTTGCAGGCAATGCACAGACTTACAGAATCATAGAATGGTAAGGTTGGAAGGGACCTCAAGAATCATCTAGTTCCAACCCCCTGCCACAGGCAGGGACATCATCCCACTAGTACAGGTCACTCAAGGCCTCGTCCAACCTGGCCTTGAACACCTCCAGGGAGGGAGCAGCCACAGCCTCCCTGAGCAACCTGTGCCAGTGTCTCACCACTCTCACTGTAAAGAACTTTCTCCTAACATCGAGTTTCAGTCTCCCCTCTGCCACTTCAAACCTATTGCCCCTTGTCCTGTCATTACAAGACCTTGTCAATAGTCCCTCCCCAGCCTTCCTGTACCCTCCTTAGGATATTGGAAGCCTTCTCTTCTCCNCATTGCCCACCCAGCCTGGAGTTGTGCTTGGGATTGTGCCTACTCAGGTGCAGGATCTTACACTTGGCCTTGTTGAATTTTGTGAGGTTGGCTTGGGCACAGCTCTGCAGCCTGTCCAGGTCCCTCTGGATGGCATCCCTGCCCTCTAGCAAGACTTCAGATGCACCTCTCTGAATTACATTTCAAACTCTTCCTTTTTTTTTTTTTTTTTTTTAAATTTACAACATATTACCACAGCACTTTAGGCCAGCAGAGTTCTGATGTGTATTAAAATGAACAACATTCTATTAAAGTAAGTATTTTTTAGAAGCAGCTTGTATTTACTTCATCTAGCTTCTCAAATTGATTAAAAACTCCAATATCACCTTTGTTTTGTGCATAAATTCAGCCTTATTGATGAGACATGATTCACAGATCACACAGCTCATGGTATCAAGGGCTCATCATGGTATAATATATACAGTAGTATCACAGAAACACACAGGTTGGCAAAGCCCCTCAGGATCACTAAGTCCAACCTAGAACCCTACTCTACAAGGTTCACTTTAAAGCATATCCCTAAGCACTACACCTAAACCACCCTTAAACACATCCAGAGTGGGTGACTCCACCAGCTCCCTGGACAGCTCATTCCAGCCCCTGACCACTCTCTCCGTGAAAAGCTTATTCCTCGTTTCCAATCTAAATCTCCCCAGCCTCAGCTTGAGGTCATTTCCCCCTTGTTCTCTCTCCAGTTACCTGTGCGCAGAGCCCCGCAGCAGCCTCTCCACAATGTCCCTCTTGGTAGCTGTAGACAGCAATGAGGTCTGCCCTCAGCTCCCTCTTTTTCACACTAACCATCCCCAGCTCCCTCAGTTGCTCCTCATAAGATTTATTCTTTAGGCCTTTATGTTCCCTCTCATATGGTCTTTTGATTCATTTAATTCCTGACCAGGACCTGATAAAACAAAGCACAGAGACTGCACAGTACAGTGAAGTGGCTCTTAAATGGCAGGAAATTAAGTTAGTTCCTCCTTCAGCAGAAGTTCAAAAGAAAATGTAGGGTGTTGAAGTAGAATTTTTATTCTACCCCAGTGTGATAGCATGGCAGGATGATGTTTTAGCTACTTAGAAGCTCAGTGAAGAGAGTGTTGAAGTTGTGATCATTGAAAATAGGCCATGGTGTGTGTGCAAGGGCAAGAGACATTAATGCTGACAGAGAATTCATTTCATTGTGAACAATCTCTGTAATCTGTTCCTCTGAATCATAGAATCAGTCGGGGTTGGAAGGGACCACAAGGATCATCCAGTTCCAACCCCCCTGCCATGGGCAGACACACCTCACATTAGTTCAGGCTGCCCACAGCCTCATCCAGCCTGGCCTTAAACACCTCCAGGGATGAGGCTTCCACCACCTCCCCGGCCAACCCCTGCCAGGCTCTCACCACCCATATGGTGAAGAACTTCTTCCTCACAACTAGTCTGAATCTCCCCATTTCTAGCTTTCCAAATCTTAGCATTCCATCTGCATATGGATAGCCTCTTCCTCTAGGCATTGCTTTGGACCACTTGCTGTGTCACAGTTCTGGAAGACTTCCCTGTAATCCTTGTGTATAACTTCATGTGTTTGTAGCACCTTTTGACAAGACACAACAATTTGGTCCCATGGTTAGAATGAAGCTACTTGCAGACCCTTGATTTAGGTTCTTGCCTTAACAGTGTTTTGTTATCTGTCTTTGCAGTTGCTGGTGTCTTGGGCTATGCTGTTGGGAAGATGTCATACATTGGAGAATGTCAAAAAAAGTTCCAGAAAATTGGTATTGTGCCATGTGGTCCACAAAAAAAAAGGTTTGTGCTTATTTCAGTTATTAATCCTATGTCAACATAGACTAAAGCCCAGTACAAATTGTATGCAGCAAAACTGGGAGTGTAAATGCTGTTATCATAAAGTGCTGCTCATGTTCTCATCTATAGCCTATGAATATTATAAACTACTTAATGTTCTTCAGAAAATGCAAATTAAGCTCAGTGCAGTGGTTGTTGTTAGGAAGTCCATGCTTTAAATGAAATGATTGTGTGATGGGACAACAGCCACCAGTTGTCTTTTCATCCAGTATTGTCCCTTTAAGTGTCTCACCATAGTCAACAGAGCTGTTGGAAGTGAGTCCAGAGCAGGACCACAAAGATGATCTGAAGGCAGGAACACCTCTGCTGTGAGGACAGGCTGAGGGGAGCTGGGTGATAGCCTGGAGTAGAAAAGACTCCATAGGCATCTTAAAGCTGCCTTCCAATCCCTGAAGGAATCCTCCAGAAAGGCTGCAGAGGGACTTTTCATCAAGGTGTCTAGAGACATGACAAGGAGGAATGGTTTGAAGCTGAAGGAGAGTAGAGTTAGACTGGATCTTAGGAAGCATGAGAAAGTGGATGTTTTATTTGCTTTCAATATTGTAGGCATTGCCATCATACTTGCAAAGAGTGTGAAGCAAAATTGGGATCATCTGAGAAAGAAAGGCCAATTCCTTCAGCATCTTAGACACAGGTAGGCAACCTTAAACATCACAATAAATTCTCCTTTTGTTTTTTCTCTTGAGTAGTATTCTTTTGAAACCTCTGAAGTTTGTGGATTTTAGTAATGGCTTAAAACCCAAGCATTATTCAATGAAATGCTCTTTATGGTTTCTAATTTTTTTCCCTTCATTTTTACCTTCCTTATCTTTTGTGCTAATTTAAAATCCTCTATTGCTGAGGAATTTCTGCTTTAGCTGTAGCAGAGTATTGCTTGTTGACCTAATTGCAATTAGTTCGGATTGAAACTGGGGAAAGCAAATATAACTCCTTTCAATCTCCATCTCTTTTAGCTAAGAAATAATTATAGATAATGATATTTAAAAATATCATTGAAATCCCTAGAAGCTAAAAGCAGGCACAGGGCCTTAGAGTAGTGCAAGAGTGGTGCTAGAGCAGCTCCATGGTGGGGTAGAGAAGAAGGTCTGTGTGATGTTTTCACCACAGAGAGGGGAAAGTTCCCTTTGCAAGAAAAGTAGAGTTTGCAGGAGAGTGTTTAAGAGCACTTTCACTCTGTATATGAAAACCAGGCCAGCAGCTGGGCTTTTTAAAAGCATTTTCACACATTGTGGTAAGCTGGCCTAAATTTCTCACAGGCAGGAGAATGTGTGAAAGAATTTGCAAATAGCTTGGCTGCCTGCAAGGGAAGGGAGCAGAGGGCCTCCTTGAAATGCTGCCATGTGAGTTTGTTGTGGCTCTAACTGTAGCTCAGAACAGAAATCTGATGCAGAAATGGTTGGATTGAGTCTCTTTGGCTTGTATTATGTAATAATTTAGACAAGGGTATCATTAATGGTCCCTTTCTTGCTCTAAAGTGCACAACTGCAGTCTGTAAGGAGGAATATTCCAGCAGAACCTGTTTACTTACTAGGAGAGAGATTTTGATGGACTTCTACTATGCAGCAGTCTGTTGTGGCAACAAGGATTGTCCTGAAAGAAGCCATTAGAATGAGTTCCTGTGTTTAAGCAATTTTGCCACTGCTTAAGCATTTTTTTTTTTATCAGGAGCTGCAAGTGCTCAGCAGAAAATCCACTTTGGCTTAGGTTCACTTAATAGGGTTGCTGTCAAAAGGGGCGGTGCTTCTCTTCCAGCAGGTGTAGAGGTGACGAAGCACTGTGGCACTCCAGATCAGCTCCCTGCTCTGTCCGGGCACAAGACCCATAAGGAAAGGGGAGAAAAAACAAAAATCAAACTTTTCTGAGGGCTGAATGAAGGAAAGAGTAAGGCAGACTTAGATAATGGGGAAAGTATGACAGTCTAAATCCATTAACAGTTGTGACCTTAATGAAGCTTAATGTGCTGAGAAGTGCTTTTGAAGAATTTCTCTTACATAAATGTTTGCTTATGTAGGGCGGTGTCCTCACCTATTTCAAATAAAGACCCCAAAGCATATTAATTGAGGATGATCACTTACTAGCAGTTGCCTGTGCAGTGCAATCAAATACTGGTGATGGGATTTGTCTCCACTGTTTGTCAGAGCTGGAGCTTGCTGAACCTTAAATCCAAACACATTTTCAGCCTTTATTTATGACCTGACAGTATATAT
>VWYK01120403.1:0-26070 GCA_013399775.1 Semnornis frantzii
ACTAGTAAATACAGGGAGGTGGTTGTTTGCATCTTCAACAGCTACATTCACTGTTGCAGTAGATGACAGCTGGGGACTTCCATGGTCACTGGCTTTAATCAGCAGTTTGAAAGAGTTGGTAGTCTGAAAAAACAGGAGAAAGGATGTTCCAAGCTTAGTTGAGAAGCAGTTCCTGCATTTTGCCAGTAACAGCTACCAAAATGGATGTAAGAGACTACATCTCCTTCTACATGGTCTACATGTAATGAACATGTATCAAGCATTAAATGATAGGAAAGTGTTACATGTACATCACCTTATAATCCAGGCATCCTGATAGAAGTATTAATCCTGTGGTGGGATCAACATTAAACATGAATCCATCTGGAGGAGGCACATGCATACTTAGAGAATAGGACACCTGTGAATTTCCAGTGCCTTCTTCATCTTTGTCCAAGGCAGTAACTTGGAAAACTGGCTCATCTAGAATGAAAAACTGTGATATTAATAGAAGTCTTTAGTCTCAAAATGTTGTTTCTCAGGCCTGTCTGTAGGCTCTTGAACACAGAAGTCCACAGGCAGGAAAGTGTCTCAATGCATGACTGTTTAAGTACAACCTAGGGAGAAGAACAGATTTAATAAGAAAGGAAAAAGAAAGAGGAATTAGAAAGAGCAGTCATAAACAAACCAGTACAATCCCTTGTCTGGATGGCACTCACCTTTACTGTGGTTCTCTGTTATTGTAATGCTATATTCCTCCTTGGGAAACTCAGGTGCATTGTCATTAATATCTCCAACCTTTATGTTGAAAAATAAAGGGCGGTCCAATGGTTCACCAGTTTCTCTGTACACAATATCGAAGCGTATCTAAATGAGTAGGGACAGGTATCAGGAGGGAATGAAGAGTATCACGTAGATACCAGAATGGAACACAAAACTTTCAGGTTTTGACAAAAAACCTACATTCAGTTGTCTGTATGATGTTTTGGTTTCATATCCATGAACGTGCAGAAGATTCAATTTCGAATGCTGAATTCTCCTTTACTACACTTATTCCAACTTGAAAACCAAGCCTACAGTGCCTGCCCTGGAACAGTCATGTGTTCCATAAGGTGGAATAGAAAGCAAAATTTCTCTTTTTAGTATGGAAGGCCAGAGCTTGCACAGAAAACTACATGGAATGGTAACTGTCAATCAGGTACAATTGATTCACAGAGACACAACTCGAAATCATCACAGAATAAAAATACAGAGACCACAACTGAAGATTTTTTTTGCAAGAGAAAAAGCCACACATATATTTCATTCATACATTTGTTAGCACATTTATTTCATTACACTTACTACTTATGAACACTTTTTTTTTGCTTTTCAAAAAGCATGTGCTTACTTTTAGGTAAAGTTAGAGTAACACAGCTTTGCAGCTCCTCCAGTATTATCTTATCTTTTTAGAATGCGTAACTGCTTGCTTCCAATTCTCTTGCTTAGGAATTTTCAGGTTTACAACTCCATGTCCTGGCCACTGTAGCTGTAATTTGCTTTGAATTTAAGTTTTTAGATTATGATCAAGGGTCATAGCAAAAAGAAAACAGAAATGAAGTGTACAGATACAGATTTATAATTCAGAGTGATGTGGAATTTACCTATTGGCCTCTGCTGAGGCAATCATCTTACCTTTGATTTAGAGGTTCAACATAAGAAAAGGAGGTCAAAACCCACATATATGTAGAGTTCTTATAGGTATGTCTCATTCTTCTGTAGCATTTAGCCATGAGAAAGCAATTTGCAAACCGTTGTAAGTATTTTCAAGTCTGTTACCTGAAACATTTGGGTCTTTTCTCTGTCAATGGCACGATGTACATACACGTGTCCATTTGCATCATCTTCTATAGAAAACAATCCAATTTCTGGAGATTGATCTACCCCAGGTCCACTGATTAAGTATTTTACTGTTGCATCCAATGATTTCTTATTGAAGAGCTTTTAAAAAGAGAGTAGCACAACATAGTGTGAGCAGGGAAGACAGAACATAAAAAGCCTTCAGACCTGTTTTCTCTCTGCCCACTTTCTGTTTTCATGCAGGGCCTTGCTTGAAGGCTTTGTCTCAGCCAGCTCAACAGCCTTCTGGGTTGCAGCACCACTACTCTGCACAATGTGCAGGTACACAGCTGTGTGGAATGACTCTTGCTTCTCACAGGTCCTTTCCCTTGAGTATGTCTGCAGCTTCCCATAAAAAGGAGTGCTCTACCCTCCCACTGCACAATTCAACCCAACTCTCTGTAAATAACCTAATTTTTTTTTAACTTGCTGTTTGAAGAAAAGATCTTGCCCTTCTCTACCTTTGCTCTTTTCTTGTACACTCTCTAATGATTAATATCTTGCTGAAGTTCAAGGACTCTTTTCTAAAAGGTTGCTCATACCTGTCCAGCATATTTTGGGAATGGTCCTTTGTCCTCCTCTTGAACATCAATGGTGGTGATAACCCAGGTCCTTTTTGTACGCTGCAGGGGACGCAGGCTGTCTAACTGGGAAGAATCTATCCACTGGTGGATAAAAAAAAGTGTATTTAGTGCCCTAGTTGACATCTTAACTGTTGTGTATGTCTTACTATGTAACACTGACTACAAACCTCAATACTCTTCTTTCGGTTGGCTTGTCTTAAGCTGAAATTTTCAATTTCAGCAGAAAAACTGTAGGCAGCAGTAACCTTGTGAGAAAAAAAAAAGGTGCTAGTGAGAAGCACAGTTAACTAGAAACCATCAATATGTTGTATAGGAGAAATTTGGCTTCACAGGAACGTATTGATCCAATTTTCACAGCATTATATTAAATTGTATCTAACACTGGAAACTCCACAAATAACCATCCAGCTTGTTCCAGATGAATTGGCATGAGAGCCTGGATATTAATTTCTCTGGCCAGATGAAGCCAGTCCCAGAAACAGGCAAACACTGATCTAACAGTCCCTGGTATTATCTTCATGGCTTTTCTCACACCAAGCCCCTCCAGTCTTTTTAACATTCATCTCTGTCTCTGTTTAGTGCTCCTTTAGAAATTGTCTGGTACTGCCAGGACATAAACCTGCAACTGGAAAAAAGTTAAGTCTGGGCAGTGTTTCAGGTTCTCAGAGACTGTTGTGTGACTCTAGCTATTCCAAACATAGCTGATTTACCAACAGAGGAACACTGGTTCAAGTCTCTAATCCAGAAGAGTAAAACAAATAGTTGTGAATGGTGGCTGCATCCTAACTGGCAGGATTTGCACAAGCACAGTCTCCCTGCACCACTCCCAAACACTGAAATCTTTACTTGAAATCTTTCACCACAAAGGACAACAACAATACTCAAACTACACCATTGCCATTAGCTCACGGGTAACTTGTATACCTTCCTCCTAATCCTCCTTGCTTTCATTAGAGAGCTTGGGAGGGTGTGTGTGTGTGTGTGTGTGTGTGGTGTGGTTCATTCCATCAATGTTTCCAGTTGAATTTAATAAATGAAACAGCTCTTCCAGACTAGATTTGGGTCAAAGTCAGGCCTTTACCCCAGGACCCTTTTCTGAAGAAACAAAATACTTATAAACCTGCCATTGTTATAAACTTGCCGAGCAAAGGGGGTTCACCAGTAACACCCAGGAGCTACTCTGTAAAGCTGTTGTATAACCTAGGGAAAACTTCTGTGACGTATGAACAGCAAGCAAGGCTTCAACCCAGCACCTGCTTGTAGTATTTGTTAGCTTTGTTCCAAGTTTGTCTCTGCCAGGCTCCCCAAACACACTGCTTTCCCCTTTGTGTATGTATAGCCATTTCCAATTATGTTGGAAACTTCAACTGTGTCTTTTCTGGCTTGCACACTGCCCCATGCGCACCAGTTGCATGGCAAATACTCAGGCTATTGCTGACCAGTTCCAGCCATGTGCTCTGCTAGGAAGAAACAACCAAGTTGAGGACCACAAACCTCACCGCAACACTTGTGGAAATACCACAGAACTTGAAGATAGTTTCACCTCAACATGAAAGAAAGCTCTCCTTTGAGAGTGACAGAGCCCTGGACCAGGCTGCGCAGAGAGGTTGTGGAGTCTCTTTCTCTGAGGAGATTCCAAACTCACCTGGAAATTGTGATCCTAGGTAACATGCTCTGGGTGACCCTGCTTAAACACGGGGGTTGGATGTGCAAGAAGAACCTTCCAAGCCACATCACGCTGGGATTCTATGTGATTCTCTGATTCCTAGCAGTAGGAGCGGAAGGTCCCTGCTCCTGGAAACCCCATTCCAGGAGACCCAAGCCCAGGACCTGGGCATAGAGGGGTCACCCTTTTTTGGAGAAGACAAGAGCTGCCCTCTGTGCGGGAAGGGAGAGCAGCCCCCGTGTCCCATCCCGAACCTACCTGCAGAAGCAGCAGCGCGGCCAGCAGCTCCATGGGGCGCGGAGCCGCAGAGGGATGCAGAACAGGTACCGGAGCGGTACCGGAGAGGGGAGCGCAGCCGAGAGAAGTCCTGGCGCGGTCCCGGTCCCTCCTCCCGCGGCACCGCCCCGCGACGGCAGCTGAGGGCAGCGATAGCGGCCCCCGCACTCTGCTGGAGCTGGGCTGGTTCCTGGGAAGTGCAGGTAACGGGTGATGGCAGTGGTTGGTTTTCAGCAGGTGGTCAGTTCCCTCTGGTTTCGCCGCCGTCTTGGGCAGCTCCAGAGGACAGGGGAATATTCCACCTCGTCAGACACAGTGAAATGAAAACATGAGCTGTGGATTCTGTAAAACTGAAACTATGCAGGGCAAAGCACAGTCCTCCTTTGCTGCGTCCGCCAGTCTGTTTGCAACTGCCACTTTAAGTACTGCACAAAACGAATGTGTCATTACTACAGTTTTATGGTTATTATATTGCCAGAACAAACCAGGTGGCAGTTTGTGATATAGTTCATTGGAAATGCCATTTCCTAATAATAGTGCCACAGAGGTTTACAGAAGTACAACCACGCACCTTCATATTCAGTGGAAGCTAGTTTTATCTGCCATGTTTGGAAATATAACTTCTAAACTTCAGACTTTGAACCAAAACCGACTTCTGTAGGTTACCTGAGAGCCGATATAAACACTCCATTGTCCTGTGCAGCTCAAAAGCCTACAAGCAAGCATGAACTTGTATACCTGAATCTCAACCTCTCACCCAGTTTGTGAAATAGACACTTAAAATAAAGCTAGAAAAAGAAGCAGGAAATAAAAAATCAAGGTTTGTAAATCCACGTAAAAAAAACAAAAGGAAGAAAAGACTGAGTGGCAGAGAGCAAATCTTGGCTTCTCTGAAAACAACTTCTACAGAATTTTCCATCCTCTTGTATTGCATTTACTGGCACCAGGCATCACAGAATTGTTTTGGTTGGAAAAGACTTCTAAGATGATTGAGTTTAACCATCAACCTAAAACCACCTTGGCCATTAAACAATGTCCCCAAGTGCTGTGTCCGCATGAGGTTTTTCAACACCTCCAGGGACTCCACCACCTCCGTGGGCAGCGTGTTCCAACACCTGACCACCTTAAAGAGAACTGAAAACCAACAAATTCAGGTTTCTGGAAGTTGTGAAAGGAAGATGTAGCAAAGAACTGATCTTCTGTTCTGGTGGAAAGGAAAAGTAATAGATCATGTTAAATAGGCCATATTGTTTTAAGTAACAGTGAGTGTGGGGAAGAAGGCAGGCAGAGGATCAAAGATCCACTATTAATAGGACAAAATAATAGTGACAGGGTTAAAGGGCAGCATAGGATAAGATGGTTTAGACATTAGAAAATCCTCAAATAACAAGAACATCCTGGTCAAAAAAAATCATGTGCAGTATCTCAAGAGATTTGTCATGCTCAATAGAAAAGATTAGCAAACTATCAAAGGGATTTTCAGCAATGTCATTTCCCCCCCTTTGAATCTCCCTTTATTTCCCTCAAGTGGTCACAGCTCAGTGTATGAACATGCCATGCATCAAGTTAAACATACTTAACAATGTACACTAGCAACACGAGAATGTGGTTCTCTGCAAGCATCCACCCACATCTTGCTGTTCTTTGGGTCATGTTCAAAGTGTCCTGGTGGTTATAACAAAGAATATGAGACTCATTGATTAGTGCATTTAAAAGAGAAAAGGTTCAAATGTGATGAAGTAATTTTTCCGTTATTTTCATCTGTTATGATGCCTTAACACAGCCTTTGGAGAAGTGATTGCCATGAAGCACAAATAGGCACAGAGCTTTAACTAGCTAGTTTGGCCAGCAGCAATCCAGCTGACGAACGCTGAGCTACAAGCTCTACCCTACACTGCAGTGAAGGAATTCGCTAGAAGAATTCAGAGATGCCATCTTGTGGATGATGAAAAAAATACAACTAAGTAAGAAATAGGCAATATCTCACTTTTATTAGAGTAAATATACAGTAACTTTGAATTACGAGATCACTTTCCAATGAAATCACTAGCAAAAATATCCACCAAAAGTCCAAATAAGAACACATGATTGCCAACATCAAAAGCTGGGCTGCAAATTCTCACTTAATACAGTTCCAGACTTTCCACAGAGAGTGGTCTGTTTATTTTTCAGAAGAAAACCCACTAATGACAATGGGAGCAACAAAAGCTTAATACCTTTAAAATAAGGCAAAAAATAGTACATTCTAGGCAATTTCATATTGCAGAAATTTCAACTATATCAGCTCAATATACTGATTGAAAAAGCTGTCAAAATACACTCAAACTTCTAGCAGGATCCTTTACATAGCAAATACAAGATATAAGTTGCTTCAAACAGCAATAAATGAAACACGTAAAGGACACAAGTAACCATGGAGTTGCAGCATAATTAAGCAATTCGAGGTCAAACAAGACTCCAAGTTTAGTCCAATGGAATGAGCCTGAGTGTAGCATCATACCCCTCTGCCAACACCCTGAGCATGGGTCAACAGCAGAAAGCAGAGTGGCCCTGGCAGCACAAAGATGGTCACAGAGCCATGGTCACAGCATCCTGGGAGAAGGGCGGAAGGCAAGAGCTCCCTACTTCTGGCAACCCATTTTCTCCAAACTCAGCTTCCTCAGCACAAATACTGCTGAGCCGTTTTCCCTGTGTGAAGAACTATCAACACACAGCTCTGAATTCCTATCAGCAAATGTGATCACTGATTCAGAAAGAAAAAATACAAAAAATACACTTAGTAAGTGGCCACCCCATCATTTAGGACACCGAGCAACAGTAGGGATTGAGTTTTCCTTGGAAGCCTCTTCCACTTGAAGAAGACAGGAAGCTCCTTTTCCCAGAATGGGACACGTTGCTCATACACTGATAACCCTTCCTTGGAGCATAAACTCTGAGTGGAGAAGCCTGACACCTGTCCTACTGACAGAACAAGGAACTGTAGGCATCCTGCAGAAACTTCGGAACTGCTCTATGTAACTGAAAGCTATCACACAGTGTGTGGAAGGGTGTGTGGGAGGTAAAACCAACTGACCACACTAATTCATTGCAGAGATGCAAGAAAAGGAGAAAAAAGAAATGTCAAGAGAAAAACAATATTGTTTTTTGGCAAGTTATGCACTGAAAATAGTTTAGCATCACAAAGGAAAACAGTGTACACATATTGGAGGAAAATTCTGTTTCTTCACATATTTGTAACAGGGTAATTACGTTAAAAACAACTAAGCTGTTCAAAGCTTATACCACTATAACTGAAATACAATCTGGCTATTTATTTAAAATCCAACCTGAGCATATTTGTTCTGTAGGCAGTACTGCAGAACAAGAAACTTTTAAATTAAATAGGAAAGAATATATAAATTACTCTGTTTAAATATCTCACATCACAGTAAAGTTCCTCTTCAAGAAGCATTGTCAGTGCTAGGCTCGGACTCACATATGATCATATTGCTAAACACAATGGAGGAAAAAATACAGCCACACAATCACTGGTCTGTGGAAGTGTTTTAATTCTAACCTGAACGTATTTGATGGAATAAACTACTCTGCTACATTCAGAAGTGCTTCTAAAGACAATCAGTACATCAGTACAAACTGAAGGTGGCATAAACCAGTCTTCTTTGTTAAAAGACCTCTTTTTATCTACAGGCCCAGAACCGCAGTCAAGTTAAAATGGAAGCAAACGTGCTGCAAGCCAAAATCCAATGCTTGCAGGTCTGCTCACACCAAGAACTGTTTGTGGAGGCAAACAGAAACTTTCTGGTTTTGTATGCAAACAGAGAAGACTATGTAAGTAACAAATCAATGAACAAAAATTAGACTTGTGATTATCATGTGAGACAAACTTGGCCAGAGCTTAACACAGAAGAATTCAGACTTATTTTAAGGGGCATCATCATCTACGCCTGCTTGACTTTTTAGTGTCCAACAACAGAATGATGACCATCAGATCACAAGTGTGATATTAAAACAAAATTTTCCTAGGTCTGTGAGAAAATTTGCCTTAGTGCCCATCAGCTTTGTTCTGGTCAAGGCTGACTGAAACACTATTTATTCTTTAACAGGCGATCATGAAAAATGTGCCTGTATCTACGTGGCCTCGTTATAACCTAAGAAAGCATCAATACAGAGCAACATTTCAGAAGAAAATTTAACATACAGTTAATATTTAGTGCTACAATAACATGCTAAATTAATTACTGCATCCAACAGAATTTGTTTAAATAAATCTGCTGTTCTGATTATTGACTTGATCCTGCTCACCTTGCTTTGGGCGCTTGTAGTTGTGCACTAAACCAGTGCGCTAAAGCCGTGCACTAAAGAGGTTCTTATTGCCAAGAGCAGCCCTACTGACTTTCACTGCTGTTAATGAGAATCAGGAAAACTTGGCTAAGGAAGGCTTGCAGAATTTGACCACAGCTTAAAATTCAAGCACTGGGTGCAAGAACCTTTCATCTTTAAAAAAAAACAGCTGAAATACATGATGAATCTGGGACAAAACAAAAGGATGATATAGCAACAACAGAAAGTGCTGGTCCTTCGCATTGCTGGTGTTGAATGCTGTCGTCGACCTTTCACCACACCTCTGACACAGCCAATTTATTTGATCTTCGAGCATGTCAGATTAAGTTTCACTTTAATTGCATAGAGCTGAATGTACATGCAACTACAATTCATTTCAACTGTAACTTCACAAATACTGAATATGGAAATATAATACTGTGTACTACATTTATTTATCAATTGAAAATTTCACATTTGGTCTCCAGCAGACTAGGGAAAAAAACCACTATAAAATATTTCTTAAGACTATTCCTGAGCAATGTTTTTAAGTACTGTAAAATACTCTAGTTTATTACTACATTTATCAATAGCCTCACATTTTGAACTACATATAAATCCATGCTTTGAAATTTTACAAAGCTGAAGATCTGGTAGGCACAACTAAAGAACTGAAACAGCTAAGCATCTTAAAACAAAGATGAAATCAACAAGAGAAGTGCAACTGAACTATATACATTATGCACTCTTTCGTATTTGCTACTTTTTCATTTCCTATCGCAAGGTGAAGGATTAACTTGTAAAATTTGGCCCACCAGAGCTCACTTCTCATTAGCAGTTCAGTGTGACTGCTGGCTGATGACAAAGTTACTGCTGCTCAGTATTCCATTTTAAAATTAAAGTATCTTCTAGAATTTCATCTTCAACAAGATTATGCCTCCTGCTGCTGTGCTTGATTTGAAATTGTAATAGATAAACTGACACTTGAATACTCATTGAACTATTCTTCATATTCTCTTGAATCTTACAAAGGAGGAAACAGAGGCTCAGAGGACAGGGGCCAATCCTGGTTGCACAGTTTCTTTGTTTCAGATTATCTTCCCTTCACTAACCCTTGACAAAAGAAGCCAAGTTAACTGAAGTAGACTGGACCGTGGGATAAATAAGAGTCATCCTGGGGTCTATCTGTACTTGAATTCGCAACAGCCTTTACATTAATACTCTAAGAGTTTGTTTTTTATGTTTTGAGAGGCTACCAGTTGTGCAAATTAGGCCAGAGTCTCTGATTAATACCCTTGGTTTGCATTAGTCCCAGATATCCATGTGCAAATTGAAATGTGGTCATTTCCACTAAATGACAAAGAGCATCAAGGCTTACAAAATGGACTTCAAGGAAAGCTGTCTGTAAACACAGTGAAAATTTCTGGGTAGAAAAATACACATTCTGTTTTCCTAATCTGTCACCATTGAAGCTCTCTGCCCCTAATAATTTCTTGTCCTAAAATGAACCTTTCCAGCATTAAAACATTTCAAAACATTAACTCTATTCTTCTTACAAAAAATATAATTTCTTATGCAACCAAAAAATTCCATTCATCATCTCCTGTGAAGAACTGGAGTTCAACTTTGCATAGATAAGCACAGTCCATTATGTTATAAAAACAGTCAAGCCCTTTTCCATCAGACAACACCTCTGAAAACATCACATTCACATCTCACAGAACAGCACATCAGTTCAAGAACAACAGCATGGAACCCATCCTCTCAAATATACCAAGGCAAGCACAAAAACCCCTGCAGACTTCAGTGGACTTTAACAGACTTCAGCTGGTGCAAATAGGAGGACATGATATAATTCTGTATTTCCCTAACACTCTGCTGTTATCTTCATTGAGCAATTGCAAGTATTTTTGAGGAGAGACCGATGGAAGACACTTGCCCTCAGGGAAAAGATTTCCTGCTGGCCCTGCTGGCTGAAGATCAAATGTATTGAAATGAACAGCGCTGACTTAGAACCATGCATCAAGAACATTATTTTCCTCAGGATCTTCCTGTGAAGAAAACGTGATCCTTCCAGACTGGCCAAATACTTTCCAGCAGTCAGGAAGCATCAACTTTTGCTAATTAATTTTTCTTCATTTAAATTTCTGTGATGGCTTTGTGCCATTTATTTTCCTGTCCACTGCTGGTTTTTTAGAGGGAATGTAATTGCTGGCATTCCCATTTTTCTTTGGGTTTGTACCTGTGTATGTTCTTAAATCTTTGATGGGAGGAGCTGAACCAGGAAAAATTGGGCTTTGCTTAAGGGGTCTGATATTACCAACATTTTGAATTTTAGAACTGTTCTCAGAGGGCTGCAGATTGAGAAGCTGTTGCTTTGTAATTGGCTTTTTTTTCAGTTCACTCCTTACTTCAGCAGATTGTCTCTGAGAAGAGGCTGCACATCCCACTCTCTCAGAAAGTTTCAAGTGACCTGGATGAGAATTTAACTGGCGATTTCCTTCACAGTAGGGATCTCCCCTGTGACCTGAATAGCTTCTGGGCAGCTTTGAAACACTTTCTTGGGGAATTGTTTGCTTGCTAGGCAAAGGGCTGAGCAATGCTTTGCCTTTGCCGGGGCTTTTTAGGGTACGGATGGAGCTGGGAGCAGTCTGTAGTCTGGCTTTGGCTGCCTTTCCTTTCTCATTCTGCACAGTCTGCATCTGCAGCCATTCCAGCTGCACAAGGCGATCAATGAATTTCTCAAGAAATCCTGTTGGCTTTGGCTGAAATTCTGTTTTCCCCTCCACGTTAACAAAGATGGCCAATTGCTTCAAGTCCCATGAGTTGAAAGGGGGTGGGAGGAAGTCTGGGTAGTAGTACTCTGATTCTTTGAAACCCGTATCAAGAACATGTTCCAAACAACCTGGATCAATTTCTTCAGCTCTGAGAATGAGTTCTGGTGGTGTGCAGGGAGATGGGGGAATGGGAATCCTTTCTGAATCAGACAGATCACTGGCACTGTCATCTTCAGCATCTTCTTTAATAATTTGTACTGATTCAAAATCAAGAAACATTTCATTTACAGATGCTCCTTGCCATTTAGAAGAGCACGGACTGGCTTCAGCAACACATTCTTCATGATTCCTTTCCAACTGTTCTCTTTGGCTGCCACAAAAATGTTGCACTGGGACATCTTTAACCTTACAAAAGCTACCTTGTGTGCTTCCCTTTGCACTAGGAGGGATCTTGTGCAGAAAAGATTCGTTTTGCTTTCTTTCTGGGATACTCCTCTTTGGTCCTTGTGCTCTGTGCAGTGATGTGCCAACACTCGTGATTCTAAATAAAGATCATATCCTGTTAGAATAATGAGTATCTTTGGAACATCCGTTGACAAAGGCCTTGATGCCCCATTAGAGGACCTAGACCTACATGAATGAAGCTGAAACTGGCATGGAAACTTAGCAATGTGTAAAATCAGTATTTGTTGGCAGAGATAACACTGCCTCCTACTGATTTTATGTCTTATTTTATTCTGATTTTGCCTGAGAACTCACCAGACAGGAAAGTTAAGTTTCCATATTGATGCGGTAAATTTGTTGTGCTACTAAATCCTGAATTCTGGGGCCAGCAAAGTCAAAGGCAAAACACAAGTGCAATGATTTCATCACAAGCAGTTTGAAATTACTACAAATTAGACAGATAATCTCAACACACAACTACCTTTTTGACTGAGTATTGTCATCCAGCTGGTTTCTTCCCTTCTTAAGAACACTTGGTTGGTTACCATCTTGGGGGTCATGGGAAATCTGAAACAATATGCAAGTACATGAGGTTATTATGAACCTTAGTTTATGACATAAACTAAGTACCCTTTTTCTGTAAACAAAACCAAAATGGAACAATTTACCTTTTCAATGGCACTTGATACATTCTTGCCTAGTCTTCCAGGAGAGGCTTTCACATGAGCAATTGGTTTATTAAGTCCTTTGGTGCTCAGATGGCTTTTTCCATTACTGTAAGTAGCAAGGATTAAACAGAGTATCACAAATAAATAACAACATACACAATCATCATATAGAAATACAATAGAAAGTTTTAGAGTGCAAATTGGTTTGAAAAAAAGTGATTGCAACTATCTTTAAAGTTCATCAGAACTATGCTATGATCACTTTACATACCACTAAGCACCCTATTAGGATTTTAATACCACTACGGCAAAAGTAATTCAGTCAGACATTAGAACAGTAATTAACTTAGCCCTTGTACAGGGTCCTATATCAGAGGATACCACAGTTATTTGGGGGATAATAAATAATATATATTACAGACCACACATTTAATTACTAATTTCTATAGTACCTAGGGCATGGTCCTACTGCAGTTTAACAAATTTAATTAGAAAGTACAATCTGAAGTCCACTGGAAGACTTTCCCTTTCTCATTTGCATACTCTTAAAAAAATTAAGAGATTATTCCTACGAAGTTAAGGAATGGATGTGGGCAGGGATCATGCAGTCTACTCTGATATTAATACTAACTACTTCACAAAAAAGGCACAAACAAAACACTTCATACTTCGTGTTAGAAGGGGGTTGTGAAAATATTAATAGAAAGAAAACTCATACGCAACTAAAAGGAATGCCATTACTTATCTGGACAGTTCAAAACTAAAATATGTTTCCTCAAATGAATCAGAAACATTTCTGCATAAGCACATGGAATCATTAAATCAGTGCATTCTGTAAGGATCAGAACACCCTGTTCTACAAACAAGAATATTACTAATTTTAAAAAGTAAAGCTTGAAAATGTCATTTTACAACAGGAATAAACAAACTGTGCCCTCCCAGGCTAAGCTAGCTGAACTGCAGTTCAGTTGATTTGTCTAGCTGTACATCCTGTTCATAGATTTGATGCCAGTATAGTCAAAGATTTTGTTTTTAAAACTATTTCACCAATTCAAGAGCTTATGAAAGAATGAAAATCAGTCTAGTGCCCTCCAGCATGGATTCAGTCACCTCTGTCACATTTTGACTTGCTCGCTCATACCGCACAACTGTTTCCATTGCTGTGGAGCAGAGAACAACAGTCTGAACAGTACAGCCATGCACATATTAACTAATCTGCAGTATTTAGAAATTTCTCTAATTAGAAAAAGATAAAATAATTTCCTTACTTTACCATTCCTTTGTGGTTTTCATTGATTTGGCTTTCCTTCCTTTGTGTCTCTCTGTGCAGTAATAAGGGATATTCTTGAATGCCTGGTCCCATTATTACTCTTTTAAAAGGGTATCTGCACCTTTATTTTTACATAATCTTCAAACGACTCCAGTCTTTTGGGTTCGTAAGACACAGTGATGCAAACATCACCACGGCCTAGAGATGCAGTAAACAAACACCATGCAATTCCTCCCAGCGTGACTTATTTTTAAAGCAGTAATATAAGCCCGATCAGCAACCAAACCCTACCAGAAAACACGGTCCCCTCCCCCAGCGCTCGTTAACGGGCACCAGCATCATTCGCCTTACTCTTGTGAGTCCATGACGAGCTGCCGTCAGTGGAAGCCCCACTGCTGCTGCAGGCACTAGGCACAGGCCGGGACCGCAGCAGCACCCGGGGAGGCTGGGCCTGCCCCGCAACGCACCCAGCTCTGGGCAGGAGCCTGTCCCTAAGCGACTGCTGGTAAAATAGAAGCAAATTGTCTGCGGGTACAGCAGCGACAGAAGCGCTACTTCTCATTGTGTAACGTGATCGCTCCCACCGTGTTCCTCCTGCGCAGTACCTCGTGTATTGACTGGAGCCAAGTATCGCAGTCGAATGGGGGTGGGTGTTTCTGCTCTTCATTTAACAGGCACAGATGAACAACCACCTGCGCTCCGCGCACCCCGAGTTGTCCTTTTTGTCAGAAAACGCGCTCTTACATTCTTATATTCAAATCTTGTGTCAGATACTTAATTTTTACATTTCCCAAGCCAAATCTCTCCCTACTGATAAATTTCTACTAAAAATACACAGACCAGAATTTCTAGCATTCTTTTATTTTCCAGATCCTGCATTTCCGTACCAGGGATGCAGGGATGTGATCTGCAAAAAGGTGACAGATGTCCTGGAACAGCCGAACTCTCCTCACCCACCTCTGGTTTTGTTGCAGTGCTATTTATATATTCATGTCCTTATCCATTCACATTTGATCCTGCTGTATTTCTTAGAAGCCACTCTCTCCGCCATCTCCCTGGCCCAGGAGAGAGCACAGGGTCCATGTGTGCTCCCGGTGCCTCCGGGTCCTCGCGGATCGGGACCCTGGAGTCTCAGGACAGACAGCGCACCGCCGGGGCCGCTCTCCAGCTAAAGGCTCAACGCAATGCCATAGCGTTGTGGCGCTGCCTTCCTGGCTCCCAACTCGCCATGGCAGATGCACCCACACAGCCTGTAGGCAGCCACCATGCCGACCCGGGCCCCGCGTCTCTCCCTCCCGGGATGCACCTGCGATCCCCGGTGCTGACAGCCGCCGTAGCTGTCCGGAGAGCAGGTCGTTAAGGAATCGCCTCCACACAATTTCTGCCTTTCGTCCCCCTACAGCCATGTCTGCCACTGCCGCCTTCCAGCCTCACCAGCCCCCTGCCCGATACCTGCCATAGCCTTACCTGCCTTAGCCTCAGTCTCTACCGGCACCTCAGGGCAAGTCTAGGGCACCGGCCGCAGGTGCGCAGGCGCAAGACGAGGGCACGCACAGGCTGCTGGGCTGGAGTGGAGCGGCGCGGAAGGGCACTTCACGCATGCGCCCTCAGCTGGGGAAGGGAGGCAGTAGCGCTGCTGCGGGGCGCGCGGAACGAGCCGGATGAGGAGGCTTGCTGCCAGGTCGGGCCCTGTTGTCCTTGGCTCCGCTGTTCTGGGCCGTGGGTTACCGCCCTTGGCCGGGGACTGCCGCACCCGCTCTGTCTGCGGCCGGGTCAAAAGCGGGCTGGGCATCGCCTTGCCGCGGGGCAGAAGGCGGACTCTGCAGCTGATGTGGGCTGTAGAGTCCCCAAACGTGGGTCCCTCCCTTTCTGGCCACGGTACCGAGCCGACCGCCAGAGCCCCGCCCGACAGTCTCCTCTGTGACAGCCCCTGCGCTCCCTCCAGCCTCTGCAGCAGTCCGGGCTCCGTCCTGCCCGACAGCCTCCAAACCTTCCCCGGCTGCGGCAGCCCTCGCGAGTCACCCAGCATCCAGTGTGACAGCCTGGAGTGTCCCTGCAGCTGCTGGAGCGTGGGGTCGGTCGGTGTCTACGAGGACAGCCTGCAGGCCCCTCTCGCCGTGGGTAACGGCCGGGAGTGCTTCAGGGCACATCACAGCAACCCCCAGGTATCCAGCAACCTCTCCGACAGCCTGGAGTCCTTCGGAGCCCAGCACGACAGCCTGCAGTCAGTCTCCAGCCTGAGTGACAGCTTCCGGTCCTCCAGTATCAGCGGCGATAGTCTCGAATCCCTTTCCAGCCTGGGCAGCAGGTCCACCAGCCAGCACAGCAGCCTCGAGTTTATCAGCCAGTGAATGCCTTCATCTCCCCATACAATGCACTAGCCTGTGGTTTGCTTCCAGCTACTGTGAGAGATTCCAGGTTTCTGCCCTTTTCATTCTGAAGGCTACGTTGTTCCAGCTGGTTTTTGCTGCATCCAGTGCAACAACCTCAAATATTTTCTCTCTGGGCTGCCATTCCCATTGCATGCTTCAGAGAGGCAGTAGTTATTACAACCTGCAGCCTTAACACTGATTCTTCTGTTGTCAGTTGAGAATGGAGATTCGTGGTCCTCGGAGGAATCCTAGCTACCTCTCTGACCTGTATCTAAACATGCTATGGGCTGAAGGGCAAGGGCAGCGGCGGCAGCAGCAGCAGCGGCGGCCCCCAGCAGTCTCTACAAACGCTCTTTGGGGCAGTACCCCGGCCAAGAGCACCCCCCCGTCAGATAAGCAGATAAGCAGCTGTGATCCAGCATTACGGCCCATCATACGCCGCCGAGCCCGATCTTTGCCTACATCGCCTGAAAGGAAGCGAGCAGCAGTTCGGTGTCAAGTTCCTGGATGCTTGAGTCGTATGAACCGGGTGAGATTTGCTGATGCTTTGGGCTTAGAGCTCACTGAAGTGAAAGTCTTCCAGAGTGGGGAGGATCCATCAATCCCCTTGCATGTCCTTTCCAGGCTCTCCATAAACTCAGACCTCTGGTACAGCAGCTTGGACTTGGAGTTTACTATGCAGTGCTTGGTCCCTGACTTCCAGCAGCCCGCAGACTGCATGGATTTCTCCTCCCGACTTCAGGCACAGCAGGTGTGTCTTGAACGAGTGACCAGCTCAAATTTGGGCCTCAGTGGCACCATCCATGTCCGCAATATTGCTTTTGAGAAGAGAGTGTCTGTGCGATACACCTTCAACCAGTGGAAAAGCCTCCATGAACTCTCTGCTCAGTGGCACAGTAGCATCCCTGAAAAAAATGGGCAAGATCAGGTTGATGTTTTCACTTTCTTTCTCCCTGTGCCTCCCTTCCTCCTCCAGGTGTGCTCTGTAGTCCAATTTGCAGCAAGGTACCAAGTCAATGGCCAGGAGTACTGGGATAACAACAGAGGCAAAAACTACAGTCTTACCTGCCGGACTCACCCCCTTAAGATGCCTAGAGAATGTGAGGAGAGCTGGATCCACTTCATCTGAACAAAGGAAGTGGATGCAGAGCAGCTTGGCAGTAGTGCTCGTGGCACTCTGTTCTTTGGCAGGGCACTCTGCTCCAACAGCAACAGTCTCCCATTTGAAACCTGCCAAACATAGTAAAACGTTCCAGGGAAGGGAAGCAGCCAGTGACCCGTGCAAACTGTTCCAAACCTCTGAGAAAGTAAAAAGGGCCAAAATGGGTATTGACTTAAATCTGCTGAAAGCCCATGTGAATTCTAGTGTATGAGTTGTTGCAGAATAGTTCCAGGGGATGCTGCCAGACTACTAAAGAGCAAAATAACATTTCATGTTGCTAGTAGTATTCTAGGTTGCACAGAGTATTTCTACCTGATATATTTTACTATTTTGTACTGTTTGGTTTCTAAATGGGCAGTGCAGCTTTACTGGTTTTGTTTCTGATTTCGTTTATGCTGTCTCACCACATCTGGGCACTATTTCATTTATGCATAATTTGGATGGCAGGCAGTGTAGGGAGCACTTTATATGTAGACATTAACCACGTTAAATATTTCCATTAATATTTAGACTGGAAATCAAATGTTATTAGGAGCAGAACATACATGAAAAGGTGCCATTAACCTCTCTGATTCCCTTAAGAAAAGGCACTTTTTGTTTTATTTTCTCTCCAGTGTGTGCAGTAGGCAGCAGGAAGGATTGTTACCAAAGTGAGTGTAAGGCAGAGCATCACTGAGAAGTTCTTGCCTTTTCCAGGTGATGCACAAGTCAGCTTTGTCTCTAGATGGTGGTACAGGAATTGTCCATTCCCCGTGCATGTTTTCAATATGGGGAACTGATTACAGAGCCTTGGAACAGCATGTCAGCACCCTGAACCCTGCCCCCCTGTTCCCAAGTGTCCCAGTATTACTGCAGAAACATAGTTGAATTCTTTAGTCAGCTGCTTTTCCAAACACAAAGCAGGAACTTCAAAATGAAATTATGATTTTACTGGTAAACTAATACACAGACCCACAAACAGAATCCCTTCTGCAGCAGGGAGAATACAGTAACAGTTAGATGCAGTTTTCCCATACTTCTTGCTCTACAACTTCTGTTCTGTGGGTTTTGTTTGGTTTAAGACTTGCAACAAACTTAAGTCTAGTAAGTAAAAAATTGTGTTTTTTTCTCATATGTGCTCATGACTCATAGTAAGTTTAACTTTATATGTGTAGCATACATGTTCAGAACTGGCTGGTTGGCTGTATTAGCAGAGCTGCTTTCTAAGACTGTACTATGAAAATCAGGCCATTTATTCACACATCTTTGTTTGGATTGCTGCTTATTCATGAAAATCACAAGTTGTTTTTAAAATTACTTACACAGCCCAAGTATGTATTGGTTCTAAAAATCTACTGAGTAATATGGAAGTGCAGAGACCTTGGCAACTTAAGGAGTAGCATTAGTTGTGAGACCCATTTATCAAAGCTAGGACTTCAAGTGAAGAAGCTGTCTGGTTGCTTTAGTCTTTGGTTTTCAAAGAAACAACTCATGAGTTGCATGAGCTGCTGAGCACCTCTTGCAGAGTACTGAGAAAGCTCAATCCTATCTGAAACTTGAGAACTTACTGTGTTGTCTGTTTTAACTTTGGGAGCACTGTGATTATTCTGAAGGAGAAGGTGAGGTTGAGATGTGATTGTCATCTTGCAGTGCTGCCTGCTTGCAGTCCACCTGCACTATTTGCTGTCTCTGGGTTAGAGTAGCACCTGTTAACCAATCTGGCAGCAGCTCTTGTCTCTTCCAAAAATGTGCAGGGAACTGGAAGTCTAGTCTTCCTCATATGGCACAAAAATAAGAGCTCTGTAAGGAAGGGCACTATCTGATTGTAAGGTTATTTTACTCCTGTGGTTGGCTTCATATGACAATACAGGACTTATACCTGAGCTGTTCCACTTACACTCTTCATAGTCAATTGAGATGTTTTCACGATAGCTAGTAGACTACCCGTGGTGTGACAAACTGCATCATCTCTGCTGAGTGCAGAGAAAATGCTTGGCAATACTGAAATTCTCAGATATTTCTTGGTATGAATTGAAACTGCATGCCCTTACTTTGGCGAAACTTGCTCACTTAAGGTGTCCAGTATTGATTGTTGAAATTCATGGAAGAAAAGTTTTATGTAGTTATCAGTGAAGAAAATGAACACACACACACACACACACACACACACACACACACACACACATATGCATGTGCATAGGAGGCACTTGTGGTGAATAAAAGGCACTATTTTAAAGTATTGTTCCCTCTTCCCTTTCCACTCCTAAATGACTATTTCTTCCATCAGCAAAACCACTGAATTACCTCTCAGCACACCATAAAAAGTCCCTGTCTTATGAGACATCATGATACATGACACCAGTTTATATTGGCTGTTGCTGGAGCCCAATGCAGTACTTGGCTCACTGGCAGAAAGATGCTGTTGCTGTCTTCTGGGAGAGATTCTTTCATATGCTTGCAAATGTCAGATCTGTGTGTTGTTGCAGGCAGGGACAAGTTATGTAAAGCTGAGGCTGTCAGTTTAAAGGTTAATATGTCAGTGCTAGAGGTGAGAAACAAATGTCGCAGCAATACAAGTTTGGTTTGTATTGTCTTCCTTCTGCAACCTCTCAGGGTATTTCTACATGCAAAATCTTGAATACTGAAGTATTATGCCAGGTTTGCCTTTTCTCCCGCTGCTTGTTGTGCACTGCTGGAGAAGACTTGACAGTAGTTGTTACTAAACTAGTTGTCTGGCACTGCTGACCAAGTTGAGCAATTGACCTTATAACGGAACTGTGAGTGATCTCTGGTTAAGCTCTTAAAAATTCACACGAGTGCTGGCACCTGTCACATGAAAGATGAAATTTGCACATATGTCACATTCAGTAGTGAACACCAAAAGGATTCTAGCTGACAAAAATAAAAAAAAAAAAGGATTAAGCCATTAAGTAGTGCTAAAACACACTAGTTGTGAAGGTAAACTTATGATCACCTTTAGAAATTCTCAGGACTAATCGAATGCTTGCACTGTGTCTAAACTAAGCACTTCCCTTGTAACAAGGATTTTGTACAAGTGAATTCTTCATAATAGTTATTGTCATATAACGCACTTTTTAAAGCTTGTGTTTATTACAGTCACACAGTAGATGAATGTCTGGTAGTCTGCAGTTTCACTGTTGTTTCAATCATGTTTTCTAAAGACATATATGGAGTCCATGTAAATGAAAAGGGTTTGTCTTTCCTGCTTAAATGTCCAGAATAATGTATGTTACACAGTATATCCTAAAGCATGTGTGCTAAACAAAAGGTCACTTGCTTCTAGTGAAGAGTTGCACAATTGTAAGGTGCTTAATTAATTTTAAAAACAATAATAAAACTACAGCTGTTGTAATACAAAAGGTTGTAATAAAAGCTTTTCACGATTTTATGTTGATTTTTGTCTATGTTTCTCCTGTGCACAGTTAACTCATGAGGCAACAGTGCAAAGTTTGCACTAACAATAGTAACAATAGGAAGGTAAAGTGGATTCAAGTTGCGAAAACTTCAGGTCATTCTAATAGAGTTTCATGGAAGAAAAGAGAAAGGGATTTTCTTCTAATAGCACTTTCTAAAGCTGTCATAGACTGTACTTGGCATATCAGTTTCTGAGTCAACTTCTTTTTAGACAAAGAAAAAAGCCAGTACTATGCTAACAGTCAGATATAACTACAGTACTCAATTTGGTGTATGACCAGCACTAATTACAACGTTACATGTGCTTTACAGCATGGTCTGGTAAAGACACAGAGCAGCAAGTCTAACTGATTACTCATTTATCAACGTGGGTCTAATGTTAGTACTGACTTTTTTCCTGATTTGGCTTTCTCCTTATGATCTCAGATCTGGAACCCTTGCAGCTGACACTTGATATTAAAACTGTTGACACCAAAGCCTCTGACCCTTCTCAGTTCTACATACAATGGGAACTGTGCCAAGGGTTTGTGATTTTGACAATGTGTTCCAGAGCCCATAATGAAGGTAAACATGTCTTCTACTGCAGTGAAGAGTCCCTGTATATAGTGCTAGCCTGCCCTAAAGACAGTTTTGCTTCTGTTTTCTCTGAAACTTTTAAGTTCAGTTTCCGTATTTGTGGCCCAAATAGTTTTACTGCTCGTTCCAGTCTAATGCATAATTTAATGGGAAATTCTGCTTTCTCTTGACCTCACTTCTGTTGAATTGAACAAAATAGGTATTAGAGAACAAGAAATGAACAGTGTAGCACCCAGCCATACCAGTGTACCTAGCGCAGGAGGGTAAGTGTATGATCCACTGCTCCTATACTTTACTCATTCTGTAACGAAGTGAGTGATAAAGTTGTTTTCTTTATAGGAACTGAAAATCTGTGGCTATTCTGAGCCTGTGTGTATACTAACATGACTGGTATGGGAAAGCATCAAGTGCAACTGGTCTTTTATTACTTCTGCTTCATAGGATGAAAGTAGGATTTTTTATTTTTTTTTTAACAGAAAATTCCCTGTGTTGCTTCTGCAGAGTGTTGTCCCTGGTAGTTTTCTCCGTTAAGCTCTGAGAAAAGTGATCTGCCTCAGCTCACCAACTGCTTTCTAGCGATGTATCCCCTCAGCAAATGTGACAGCAGTTACTACTGCAGCTAATCCCTGTAGCTGGACGTGCCTCCTGCGAATAGCGCAGCGTTCCTCACTGTGGCTCAGCCCCTCACTGGGGTACTCCAGGTCTCGCACTACTTGCCTTTCCCTGAATTACAGCGACATCTGGTGGTGTTCGACATACTTGCAGCACAGCTGGGTTTTGCCTTTTATAATATTCCGTCTGTTTTCTTTCTTACTTTAGAAAGTCAATGGTGCTGTTTTATTTACAATCGCTGCAGGCTTATCTTCCAGAAAAGGTGATTCTTCTCCTCGTTGCTTGCCTATTGCTATTCTATGAACGGAGATGCTTCCTGATATTCCATTGGAGTATGTTAGATTCATGCTGAATTGTATCACCTATATTTCATGCAGTTGATAAAGACACCGGTATCATACTAGTACTGGTAAAAGCCCCACTTTGAAAGGGTATGATTTCATTTGAACATATCATCGTCCCCTCTGTATAATACCAGAAATGTCAGCAGAAGCCCTTTATCAATAACAGGTCTGAGTTTAATTATCTGTCCTTCAGGCGCTGGTAGTGAAAACGTTTTTGAATTACGTATATGAACGAATTACAGTGGTTTAGCAAACTCATGCCCATTAACCATGCACTGAAACCAGTGCCCTAAATACCGGCTATCAATAACGAGTTTGTAATACAAGTCCAGTACCACAGGTCTGCAGGCGCAGCCCTCTGAGAAACTGACTGTACTACACAGGGGTGGCTTCCCTGTCCTGCAGCCGCCTCGCCCCACTGCCCTGACAGCAGCAGACACTGGGCAAACGCTTCGCGCCCTGCAGCACCACAGGAAAGCAGGAGAGCGAGACCGAAGGAGGACAAACCGAAGCGGTCACGAAAACCCTCCTCCCGTCCTTCAATCTCCAGTGGCGATTGGTCCTCTCACTTCCCTGCGGGCGGTGATTGGTTGGAGACTGTCGGCGCTGGGAGTGATTGGCCAGCGGGAAGTGGCGCTTTTTTTTCGCTCGTGCGCTGAGGTGAGGGGCGCCATGCCGCCCCGGGGGCTGCTGCTCGCTCGGCGGGGCCGTCTTCGCTGCTGAAGAGAGGCAGAGGGCACTGCGGGCCCTTTACTCTCAGTTACAAAGGTCTTGGGGGAGATGCGAGCGACTGCCTGTGTTTTGAGGGCGGAGGTTTGCTTCGTCGGGGAGGCATCTGGAAGGGGTTTATGTTCTCTGGGGTTGTCTTGACTAGTGAGGAAGTACTAAAGGTGTCAACGCAGGCTGTTGCATTCTTGTGTTGGGGAAAATAATAAACACCCTGCCCTGTATTCGTTATTTCTGTATTACTTATATGAGTAAGGAAATTATTAGTATGCATTCACAGTTGCTTAGTCTACAGAAGTTGTTCCTTGTTTTTAATTGTTAATTTCCTTTTGCTAATTCTATGTAATTTCTGGCATAGAGAGACCAAGACTGCACATAGTAGATTGGTTGACGTAGGTGAATATTCACAAAATATGAGAAAGTTTGGGTTTTTACCTGTCAATTCAAAATACACTTGCCTGCATAAGTGTTCAAGATATTTCAGAAAACTGTAACTTAAGGCATTTTAGTTTTTGGTGGTAGTAGGGACCTCAGAGCCTGTCACCGTGTGTATAGTTAAGACATTTTCTTTGCATGCATTTCACTGCATTTTTCTTAAATGTTCTAATGTGACATTTTACAATGAGGCCCTTCTGGAAGGCCTTTAGCTGTTAGCTGTAATGAATAACTTGCTTGTGACAGTAGCCATCTTCATCCTCTTGTCTCCAAGAAATCCTTAGGCTTCAGTGCAGAACCCTCTGCTCCTCCATTGACAAAGCCATTGCCACTCTTGTTTTAAGCAACTCTTTATCCGTGTGAGGATGTTTCTTTATATCCTTGATTTAATTTCTCAATATCCATATGACTGATGGATTTTGGAATTTGTAATATATTTTGACTGATAACTGAGGTGTTTGCAAAACCTGCTGGAAGAGTATGTCAGTGAACTGTATTTTGATCGAGTGGTGATTGTTCCCTTTTGCAGCTGAGTAGGTGAACTGCAAAAATGGCAGCCAAGAAAGAGATGCAGGTATGTGTTTATGGACCAGAATATGAGTACTGGTTATTTTAATTACTAGCTTAAGGCATCTCTTCTGGTACTTAGTTACAGTTTGCAGTATGGCAAACAATGTAATAGAAAGAAAATTTCCTTCAATGTAGGTTAGTGCTAAGTGAAAACTAGAAGAATTGGAAATGATTACTATTAAAAACATATCTCATGCATTTGACATACGTGAATCAGTTGGGATGATACTTGGGATCAGAATGTTAAATCTGGTTATAAATGATTAAAGAGAGTGGCAAAACAGTTAAGGCAGTACTAAAATATGTTAGTATCTTTCCAAGTCAGTAATAACTTGGAAATGCAAAATACTGAACGTACCAAGGAAGGGGTAATAACACAATGAACACTTCCGTGAGCTTTTGTTTGTAATACGAGGGGAAACCCTCTACTGTTCATTTGGGGAAAATTGGCAAATTCTGTGATTAAATATTTGCATGGTTAATGTGTTAGATATGGTGTTCTGTACTTTTTTACATTTAATGATTTTGTGATAAAATTCTTAGAGTTCAGCAGTTAACTTGGTATCAATTTTAAGCATACAGTAGTAAAGTTGCTTTATTTTCTTTTATTGATGACAGTTTGAAAAGTTAATTGATGAAGCTACCAGAAAGGCAACTTTCCAATCATTAGAACAATTTCTGGAAACGGAAAACTCTGAAAATGTCTCTTACAAATGCAGCAAACAGTTTGTCGACAAATTAGACAAGCTTCTGTCTCGGGTAACGTAACCAGAATCACCTATATTGTCATTTTAATAATCTGAAAAACATTTTTTTTCATTTGCCTTGGCTTATACCAGCTGCTGATTTGAAAAACTGAAGTAAAATTTAAGAATGAAATCCCTACTGCAAGCTGCAGTTAAGACGATTTTGGGAAGAAAAATGCATCTGGTTAATTAAATGCAGGTTCTTCTACAATTGTTCACTAAAGCTTGTGTTACAATTTCAATTCCAGGAACTCAACAAACAAGATGTCAGAAATATTTGCACTGTGCTAAATTGTATTCAGAAATATGGGGGAAATGTCAGGATAGCAGGAGAAGATGGACTCCCAGCAATGATGAAATTCAGTCTTATTGGAAGGATAAGTAAAACTATAAAACACATGTACTTCTAGAAAAACTAAAATTAGTGAAGCATGTGTAATTAATACTTCAGTGCTGAGCTAAGTGTTCCATTTGCTTGTTCTGAATTGAGAATTTCTTACAGCTTTGCAACAAATGTTTTTGAGATTTAAATGGTTTTTGACAAGTGGCTTCTTATCAAGTGAGAATTGCTCTGCCACAGTGAAGGATTAGCGAGTTAGGCAAGACAGCATTTGGATATGCTTACGGCAGTTGCAGCAAGAGGAGACCTTTTTATGTGAGCTTGCTGCTCTGCTTTTGAGTCAAGAATTGGAATTTCTTGAGGGAGTTTTATACTTTTTTTGTCCATACTCACTATAGTGATACTGTACCTGTTCCTTCAACAGACCAGAGTGCTAGACTCATTACTTTGTGGTATTTCATCCTGGATCTTAACTGTTTTAATAATGTGTAACTTGACATAATGAGTATACTGAAAAATAGACACTACCTTTTTCACCAGAATTTTTTTTAAAAGAACATTAATGGCAATATCAGATGAGCATCGCTGATAACTTAATGCTTGGAGTCATAACTACAAACATACTTTGTCACTCAGCCATTGTCCATTTGCAGCCTTTTTTTTTTTTTTTTTTTTTTCTTTGTTGGGGAGTTTAAAAAAAAAATCCCAATTNTTTTTTTTGTCTGTGATGGCAGATGTAAAAATAAATCTCCAATTTTTCTGTTAGAAAGTCAGCTATGAAAATTACATTAGTTTGAAATCATATTTTTCTTTTTTTATGAGTGAATTTTTTTAGATTGGGGCTAAAGTACACTCAGCAGACTGTTTTAGTCTTCATGTAGCTTGTATAATTTTACTGAAGTAAAAATAGA
>VWYK01120405.1:0-13886 GCA_013399775.1 Semnornis frantzii
GTCCCAAAAGGACTTTTTTTAACATACTTTATTGAGGACACTCTATCAGCTTGATTCAGCTCCTGTGGGCAGTAGAGCAGGGAAGGGTTGGGAGGAGGTCTCAGACCCAGGTACAGTTAATACCAAGGAGCTGGCCAGGAGATGGCGTGAGAGGAACAGTTTTCCAGGAAAATCACCAGCTGCGGCTTGCTGACTGCTGCTGAGTCAGTCATAGTGGGACCCTTTCTCCCAGTAGCTCCCACTGGGCTGAAGCTACCCTTGAAATCAAGGGGAGATGCCCACTCAGTGCGAGACCTGGGTAGAGAGTGGATTAAACTGAACGAAGAAGTGCAGGCAAAGAGCACTCTTTCCAGACAATTGTTTCTATTAACTTAAATCATACCCATTTTCCTGTTCAGTATCTTGTGAAAACCAGATGCATTTCCAGTATGGGATTAAAGATTCTTAATCATTTCACTCTACTTGAAAATCTACAACATGGTTTATATGCTGAAAAAGCATCTAAAAATATTTTTTTTCTAACCCTGAGATTCATTCAGCCTTAATCTGTTCACCAGAATTTGCTTTGGCTCAGGCTTATGTGGACCAGGGAATTAATTTTGTATGATAGCCACATGTTGCTGAGGTGAAGTTGTACCATCTGAGTGCACCACAAGACACAGCTTGATATACAGTTTCCAGAGCAGATGCACTGGCAATGTGTTACAATTTAATGTAAAAGGAAAATACGTTCACATTAACATTCCAAAGCTCATCTACTCTATTTGATCAAATGGCCACATTTTCATGCAGGAAAATCTCCCTTTGGAAATGCAGGAACACTCCATAATTAGCCATGACTTCTTCCTTTCAATATTCCATTCATTTCACTTTTCCCAATCCATTTTAGCTAGGAATCCTGCAAACCATTCAAATCTGTCCTGATCTGTCCTTCTCATATATGCTAATATATTAAATGCTCAAAATAAGAAGGGCTTTTTGTGAAAGTTCAACATTATCTGTTAAAATGAATTCTTCAACATCACCTGTTTCAGCTACTCACTCAAAATCCAGTAGCACTTCTACTCCTTCTGGGCTGTTTCTCCATCATGGAATCATAGAATGGTAAGGTTGGAAGGGACCTCAAAGATCATCTAGTTCCACCCCCCTGCCATAGGCAGGGACACCTCCCACTAGTACAGGTCACTCAAGGCCTCATCCAACCTGGCCATCCACAGAGATCTAAATAGCCTTGGTGTTAGTCATAGCCCAGACTCTTGTACTCACTATCATTTGGTCATGCTCATTAACACTGGGGGATACAGGTTAAGGGATGCCCAGTTCCATGGAGGAACAGGTCCAACAACCACTGGAAGCTCTCTCCTCTGCACTGGCTGCATTGGATCATTCTCAATTTGCCTGACACTTTGGGATGATGGTTCCTGGCTGTATGCCCTGTAAAGTCCTGCTGTGACTGACTTTGTGAGAGTAGCTTTGGTTCTCTTGGGCGCTAGGCAGAGCAACTTATGTCCAGGAGATTAAATAACAAGTAAGGCAGCATTACAGACGTTTTCCTCTGTACATCAGATGTTGGCTTTGGTACCTGGGTTCCATCTGTCATATTCATAACCAAGCCAAATGCTTGGCAGATTGCTTTTCACATTTGTTTGATATTAACCTTTTACATTACTGATTTAGCTGTCAATTGACTGTTGCTTTTTTTGCAGAATGTGGTAAGAAATGTTTGCAAAACACCCTGCTGATGACCTAACTACACACCACTGCAAATGCTTTTTGGCAGTACTACCTTACATAAACTCTCTTGTAGGATATGTTTATTTATAGCACAGGGCCCCTAAGTGGCAGAGGTGAGCTGGGGACTCATGCTAAAGACTTTTCAATCGTGCACTAGCAAACATTTAACAGTGAACCTCTCTGAACACACAAAGTCGGTAATTAGTGGAGGAAATAACCAAACCACATGATCAGCTGTGAGCTGCAGAGGAAGAACAAGAGCAAGAAGAAAGACTGAAAACAGTCTCCAGGTACATCCTTTGGGGAGGGTCAAAACAATGCAAGCAGGTACCTAAGTGCTGTTAAATCACAGGCTCAGAGTCTCTCAGTGGCTTGCTGCAAATAACCTGTGGTTCTTCTTGGTCAGTTCTTAGTCATGAACTTCCCCATCCCAACTCTGATTTTGCTGCTAGTGGTTAACATCGATACTTCACCAGCCATTTCCCATGCCAACCCCTCCTGGCATTCTCTCTAATAAACCTTGAAAGCGTTTTAAGACAAAGGTGGAAGACAATCCTGCATAGCCTCAGCTGTGGGGCTTTTGTATTGTCTGTTGAGGAAAGCCATCAGAGACAAGAGTTTGATGATTTGCAAGGATCACTAAAGCCTGCATTATGCCTGAGCAAGACAGATGGCTGCGGCTCTACCAATTCTTGCTCTTTGACAGCTCCCCTCCTTTATGTCATTTCAAGAAACATTTGGCTGGGAGCAGCTATTTGTCAAGGGGAACAAACACAAGAGTCATCTGAACAGTACCTGCCCCTAAGAAGTTCTGAAGAATGGAAGCACAAATGCACCCTTCAGTAAAGCAAGCACGAGTTCCAGGGACTTGAGAACTAATACAATATATTAATGTTGCAGTGAAAATTCTCTAGTATAGCTGATAATGTCTTCAACTCGAGTGTGAAACAACTCCTTTTCTTAACATAGAAGAGGATTTCACTCCACCTATTCCTTGTGCAGCATATCTTGGCCACAAGAGTGCATCCTTGCAGTTTGCACTGGGTACATCCTCTATTGCAGTCTCAAGGTAACAATACCTTCAACCCAGAGCTGGTTTATACCAACTGCCTTCACTTCTTTGCAAATGCTTAGTTTGATAAAACCCATGTAGACATGACACTCTAAGACATGGGTTAGTGAACATGGTGGTGGTGGGTTGATGGTTGGATTTGATCTTAGTGGTAGATCCTTTCCAACCTTAATGATTCTATGCTTCTATATCAGATCTGGTTCATAGCATAACAAATCAATGGGATGGAAGTTCCACCTAAACATAAGGAAAAACTTTCCTGTGAGTGTGCTGGAGCTCTGGAGCAGGCTGCCCACAGAGGTTGTGGAGTCTCTTTCTCTGGAGACTTTCAAAACCCAGCTGGATGTGATGCTGGACAACCTGCACTCAGCAAACCTGCTTTAGCAGAGGATTTGGACTAAATGATCCCCAGAGCTCCTTTCCAACACCTATTGTTCTTTGATTCTGGGATACTGTAGTTCTTTCTGGCCAATTTTCTTGCGTTTCCTTACAACAGCAGCCTTTTCGCCAATATGCTAACAACGAAGGAAAAAAAAATATCTAGTAGTTGCTCTCACAATTCCTTACCAAGTGCTGGCTATGCCTTAGAATTGTAAAGTAGTTATTTTGTAATTTTTTTTTTTCAGCAGACAATATCACAGCATATCTCAAGGGGTAGAAACATAGGTGAATATAAATAACACACTATCTCAAGTATACCCTGATTATTATGCAAACTCTCATAAAACCAAGACTTTGAGCCTTGTGTGTAAAGTGGGCAAAGGAAAAGGTGATGGAAATCGAAACCCCCTTGAGTTCTTTCTAAAAGAGTCATTCCATCTTTTTGTGGATTTTGCCATTTCCCAGCTCTGCCTGTTCACTCATGCTCTTGTCCTGCATAGGTGGTATGGAGTTTGGAAATGGAAGAGAATGATGATCTGAATGCTTCCTACTTTGGTCACTGAACATTCTTGCTTAGACCCTATAAATGAATAGGAGCAGTGTGGTTGATTCCCAGATGGGCTATTTCGTTGCCACAGGCATCTTCCTGGAACTTTAACACTGCTTTCTCAGAAAGCGCTCCCTCCGGAAATGATCACAGAATCAGAATACCAGCTTGGAAGGAACCTCAAGGTTTATCTGGCCCAACCTTTCTTGGTAAAGCACCATCTAGACAAGAGGTCAAGGCACTGTATAGAGCTGAATCTTAAGTGTCCAATGTTGGGGAATCAACCGCCTCCTTGGGAAGGTTATTCCAATTGCCAGTTGTTCTCATTGTGAAAAAATTTTCCTCTTGTGTCCAATAGGAATCCCCTGAGGTGTAACTTGCAGACATTACTCCTCATCTTTTCCACATGAGTCCTTGCAAAAAGGGAGTCTCCATCTTTGTAACCACCCTTGAAACATGGTGATAAGATCTCCCCTAAGCCTACTTTTCTCAAGACTGTACAGTTATCTCAGCCTTTCCTCATACAATAAGCTTCACAGTCCTTGAATCAGCTTTGTGGCACTTCTCCAGGCCCCCTCCAGCCTGTCCTGGGATGTTTCCACCTCTCTCAGCAGCCCACCCTAGGGTCTCACCACCCTCCCAGTGANTTGGTTGAGTTTTTTTTTTTTTTTATATAGCAGGGAACAAAACTGAACACAGTTTCCTTGTACTTTACAGAAGTAGATGCATCAAGGCTGGTATTTCCACCATTTCTCAGTTGGTCCTACCTTTCAAAGAAGCCAGTATAAACTCCTTGTAATCCCGTTTAAGACAGAGAGGCTCTGCAGATGCTACACTTAGTCCTGATAACTTTTTATGGGCTGACAAATGCTTGCACTGTTTTGATGTACAGACGCACTGCACTGTTAAACTATTTGTAGCAGCAGACCACCTGATACTTTGGTAGACTATCTGGCCTAGAAGATGTGCCAGAGGCAGGATCCGGACAGTTGGTTCACTTCCCAGCTTTGTCACAGTCCTTGCGTGGGGGCCCTCACAAGAGTCACAGGAGGTCAAGCAAGTCAAGCAGCCTACTGGTGCCTCCAGTTCATTTTCATCTGTCATCTGCCTCATTTCTTTCGACTGCCAGCTCTGCAAAACAAGGGCTTCTTTTTACAATAAATACAGTGAAGATCACAGCTATGGATTTTAGACACAACTGCAGCACAACAGAAAAGAGGTAAGCAGTGCTGAGCTGTTTGGCAAGACTGTCCCCAGAATTAGGCTGCTGAAGTCCTGCCAAAAGGACATGACAAGGGCACGACTCATGGCAAGTAAGGTCGTTTATGTAAATGTCTAAAAGCAAATGGAAATGCTCATTGCAGTCATTAAATTCACTTAAGAGGCAGACAAACAACACAACACAGTGTTGTGGATAAAGGACAGAGTGCAATCACTGAAGCAATCTAACTAATAAATACTGCTGGCTGATCTTGGGAACAATTCTGTTTCCCAATGACCTCACGGGACTTTTGTTTTCAACTTCTTAAAAAGGAAGGAAGAAAATTTTCTTTCTGAAGAAAGGAGGATTAGACAAGGAGGTAATTTAACAATGCCTTTGGTTAAGTAGATACATGTCAGAGAAAAAGACTTATTGTGATGGAGGGTGGTTATAAAGCTGGAGCAGTTTCTGGGATGAGAAAATAGAGGCAGGATGTTGGTGTGAAGTGGTGGCATTCCTAAAAACAAGCAGACAATTAATAGTTCCTGCATAAAAAAAGAAAATAGGGCAAAAGAGAACAGCATTTTGAAAAAAAACTCAACTGAACAGACCCCTTCTCACAGGCTGCAGAGGCAAATACTGGGAAATATGAACAAGAGTCTGATCCCAAAACTGACAGACAACTAGGTCTCACACAAGCAGCTGATTAGTAACAGCCCTGGACAGGTGGGGACTAGACACCAGAAAAGAAAGTTAGAGTGGCCCAGGGCTGGAGAAAACAGTAAGGCAAGCAAGCTCTAGGCAGGCAGCAAGCCATCAGCAAGCCTTCAGACACCTGGGTCAGCTGATAGGTTCTCTCTCAGTAAAGCAGACAAAACAGCCAGTGCAGGATGATGAGGTGCTTAAGTTTAGAGCTGCTGCAGCTGTACCTGCCCATTAAGGGAGGTGATTCTCCCCCTTTACTCTGCCCTTGTCAGACCCCATCTGGAGTACTGTGTGCAGTTCTGGAGCCCCCAGCACAGCAAGGACATGGAACTGTTGGAGCAAGTCCGGAGGAGGGCCACGAAGATGATCAGAGGGCTGGAGCAGCTCTCCTATGAAGACAGACTGAGAGAGTTGGGGCTCTTCAGCCTGAAGAAGAGAAAGCTTCGAGGAGATCTTATAGTAGCTTTCCAGTATCCGAAGGGGGCCTACAGCAAGACTGGGGAGGGACTATTGACAAGGTCTTGCAATGATAGGACTAGGGGTAATGGGTTTAAACTGGCAGAGGGGAGATTTAGACTGGATGTCAGGAGGAACTTCTTTACAGTGAGGGTTGTGAGGCACTGGCACTGGTTGCCCAGGGAGGTTGTGGCTGCTCCCTCCCTGGAGGTGTTCAAGGCCATGTTGGACGAGGCCTTGAGTAACCTGTCCTAGTGGGAGGTGTCCCTGCCTAGGGCAGGGGGTTGGAACTGGATGATCCTTTAGGTCCCTTCCAACCTTACCATTCTATGATTCTATGATTACTAGGTTTGGATTTTTAGGAATTTTCTTAAACTTCAAAAGCTTTCTGCCAAGACCTCAGAGACCCTCCCACTGTGGGTTAAGTGCAGCCCTGAGACATTCAAGCAACATCTCTGCAAAGAGGAGTGTGGTATACAGCATTATTTTCACCTGAATAGGTTTTTTCTTGTTTGAGTTTATTCAGTCCTTGTTCTTCTTCCTTCTCTGTTTCTCAGTTATCTTTTCTCACATCCTGTCCCACCATTCCCTTTACAGTCTTAGCAATGGTATTAGTACAAAAAGGAGTTGTGTGATGAGATACATTAATCGACATATGTCAATGACTTAGGTATCCCGTGTCAAAGTTAATTCTGAACAACTTCTGGTTTCATGTCTGAATAAGCACTCTGAAAATGGAGAAGAAAATTTGTGAAAACACTGAAGCTGATCCCTTTGTTTTAGAGAAAACTTCACTATCACAAACACAAAGCAGCAAATTCATGTTCTGCCAGCATATTACCAGGCACTCCCTACCATCTCTTGCTCACAAACGATCCTGGTGAACAAACGCAGGTCCTCAGCTCCTTGTGGGGATGGAGGCAGGCTTGAGTGAGATTTTAATGGAAGTACCAACCATCAGTCACAGAACAACAGAGGTGAGCAGAATTGGTTCTAAATGTCAGTGCTGGGGAGAAAACCAAGGAGTTACTTTTCAGTTGGTCTGGGCCTAGTCAGATGGACGGAATGAAGGGACAAAGCATCAGGTATATGCCAGTGCCACTACTGATCCCCACACAGCATCTGGGTATGTCAATCTGTGATTCAAGGGGCAAATACTTCCCTTGACAGAAGGCCTCCGATCCAACCTCTCCTGTGCTTTCATGCATGGGGAATCTGTTTCTGTTAACTGTGACCTTCCTGCTTCCCTGGTTTTCAGAACTAAGGAAGACAAATAATTAATTTGCCATAAACAGAAGGACAGAATTTCTCCTCCTTGTCCAGGCTACCTCTACCAGTAGTTGCTACTGGTATCTTTTATAACCAGGTGGATATGAAATGATGAGGTAGCAGTGGGAGCTTGAGACCTAGTTGGTTTTTTATTGCCCACTCCTCCCCTGGACACAACAGCAGCTTGTTAAAACAGACAGCAAGCAATGAGTCATGCCACTAACAGCAGAAGAACTGCATTCATTATTTACTAGTCTCTGGTCCCTGTGCTGCCTGGAGGCAGCCCACACCTCCTATCAATCATTTAACACGTTCCAGGTCAGTGCAGCTCCATACGGCTCACAGCACAGATGCTGTTCAGAAGAGTCTCTTACTTAATGCTCTTTTTGTGCAGCTTCCCCCTAAGTCTCATATACCTTCCCCAGTCTCACCATTGCTTGGCACTGGTTCAGCCCATTTTCACTTTAAAAATTAACTAAGTCTTCACAAAAGATGCCAGACTGCCAGCACTCACAACTGCAGCCTGATGTTTGCCCACAGAGCAGGTGCTGCCCAAGCAACAGGAGATGATATTGTGTGACACTGACCTGATGATGTGTTTCAGTCCTTTTTTATGAGGAATAGTCTTCGGAGATGTCTTACATTTACCAATTCACCTTCCAGCTGAGAACACACAAGGTTCAGCCATAGAGAGTTAGTCGGGCACTGGTGTCCTGCCTCTCAGTGACCAAACCAGATGCACAGGGAACAAAGCAAGAGGAGAAGTGCTAGCCCCAAGTCTACAGACTCCAGCTGAAAGACTTCCTGGTTTCAAGGTACTTAGTGGGGCCTACATAGTTAGCTTCTCGCAGTTAAGGATTTAATTTCTCTCAGTAAAAAACATTCCAATTAGCCTCAAAACCAGCACAATAGTATAAATATTTCTTCCACAAATCTGATCAGGGAAATCTTTGCATCTGCAATCCTATGTCAGTAATTCCACAGATTGCCTACATATTGCATAAATTCTCATATTCTTTTCCCTGTTTCGAACCTCCCACATGTTGCCAGACCAAAGGAGTTATTCATTCTTGTCACCTCATCTGTCATTGGCAGATGTGGCAAAGTACAGCATCTCTGCGACTCTGCTTTGCCTGGCACAGAACATGAACAAAAACCAAGTAGGGTTCTCTACGGGCTGTCTAGATCTCACTGAATGAAGTGCTCTGCAAAATCCATTGTTGCTCAGAAGTGGATGATGATTATAGTCTAAGAGACAACTTTTGCAACTTATTTAGGTGCAGCTATTCTTAAGCCAGTGCATTCTTCATGATTACACAGGAGACAGACTGGCAAATAGACTACATGAAGTAATCACAGTAACTCTGCTCTTAATGTAACATGACAGCTCTGCACTCAGCAAATCTGCAATAGAAGCCCTAGTATTTAGAACTGTTAATTTTATTTTTATTCTGAGTTTACACAGTAAGAGATTAAAGCTGAACAGTCCTCAGGCGAAAAGAACACAAGGTCTATGAGTATTTGTAGTATACAAAACTCTGTGTGGCTCTCTGGGTAAGCTGGGAATGACATGGACCTAGTCAATGGAGTCCAGCTTGGGCAAATTAAATCTCTCATGATTTTACTTAGCTTTAAGTTATAAATACCCAGAATGACATCTTTGATACAGCATTCATGAGATATTAGTCAAGGAGTGTAAAATGGAATATACTCACATTTAAGTCAGCTGTCAAACTGCCTCATGTGACAGTAACTTGCTAGTACTAGAAATACTTTCCACATGCAGGCACTTTCTAGGAGCACCTAAATCATGCTTCATCTGTAGAGGAAAAGTGCCTGTCACACATCAGTGCTCCATGCAAAAAAAGAAAAAAAAGAAAAAAAAATCCCATGCTAGACCATCCTGGTCTGGATTTTGACTCTTCAGTCAGGAGGAGGCAATGAAATCTCAATTCTACTCCTTTTCCTTCCCCACAGTAAATCACTTCTACTCTTAGCAGTAAGAACCAACATACCATGCTGTTAACTAGGCCCTTTTTTTTAATACGGGTGAACTTCTTGAATATCCTAGTATGAAGAAAACACAGGAATACACTTAAGAAGTCTCTGGATCTTTGAATTTAGACTGTCATCTCTAGCTAAATCTGAACACTTAGGTTCAAGCTTACACACAAGACAGACATAAAGGAGGTGGTGTCAAAGTCACACTACAGATGAAGTAAGGTATAAAAATTGGCTTAAGAGTAATTGTGGGGTTTTTTTGTTCATTTTTTTTTAACATCATCTTGCTCCACAGGCAGAAATATCAATTATGACCTACGTTCTATTATGTAGAAAATACATAGATAGATACATTTTACAGAACAAAAGAGGAGGGGGATTAAGCAGAATGAACAAGAGCAATATACTAAAGTAACTGAAATAGAGGAATGAATGTGACTGCACTGTGCACCTGTGATTCATGCAAAAGAAAACAACCTGCCACTGAGCTGCATCTGCAGTTTGGTTACTGAGCTTTGTGTTACCTCCAGGAGAATCTGCACTGCACTTTCATTCCGCATTATTTCTTCAGGACAACAGCAGAGTGACAATATTCATTAGCATCACCATACTTATTCACAGCTCTTTGCATGCACCTGCCTCCTCCCACAGGGCTGCCCTGAATCATCACACTGTTAATTTTTGCAGATAGAGAAACACGTAGAAGTTTCTGAGCTGGGCACAGCAACCTCCCTTGCTTTGTCAGCATTGGTTTCATGGGGTACATTAATCTTGCACATCTGGGTGTGGTGCAGTTTTCTCCACTAGCTTCCCATGAGCTAGCTTTGGTGCCCACAGCAGTATAGAACACTATGTAAACTGCAGACTGCCTAAGGAGCTCTGTGCTGTCAGACTACAGTCCTACCACAACCCACAGGAGCATACTGAAAGCCTGCCTTGGGTTAGGCCTATAGGATAGGTCTATTTTGGCATCCAGGACACACTCTCCCCAAAGGTGGGAGAGAACTAAACTGGACCACGAAGCCTGGGCTGTACCCAGGGTGAACCTTTGCTTCTCAGTGATTTTTGCTGCCCCTTTGGTTCCGTATGAGTTGCTCTTCAAAAGCTGCCTCATTCAGTGCTATTCCTGCTGGCTCCCCACATTGTCACATTTGGCTTGATGTGCCCCTGAGGGAACCCCCTCTGCTTCCATGTCTTGTTCAGGCATCTCCACAATCTCCTGCAGTATAAACACATCTGTATCCACAGTCTCCAAGTGATCTAATGCACATATACTCTCACTCAGCTCCACTAGAACTGTACTGAGAAGTACTCAGTAGACTTCTTAAATTGCATTCCATGTTTCGATACCTTCTGTGAGTTTATCGTTACATTAGTATGAGAGTATTTGTGTGACTGAGAGCTGAACTGAAATTCATGCATCATCATTTTAACAGGCTGCAGATCTGTTAAAAACACGAATACTAATACATTCACATAACCACTGTATGGCCCAACTCACTTTATGACACTATTTAGGCATTCTAAAGAGCAAGAAGGTAGCACTGCATTGAACAATGCATAGATGGGTTGCTTCATATAGCAAAGAAATTAGAACTTCCATACTTCATTACAGTAGTCTGAAATTCATTGAAGCATTGCAAGAGATAAGCTGGAACTGCTGACATTTGCAAGTGGTTTAGTATCTAGTGCTGCTGGCATAAATTCAGATGGACAGAAGAGTTTCTCTCTAGCTTCTTGGGAGGTTAGCGCAGGATGCATTGCAATGACAAAGGTTTGCAGGGTCAATCCTTTGCTGAAAGGTCCCAGCCGCAAGTACCAACATACTATAGACGCCAATCATTGCCAGTGTCACTGCCACTTAGCAGAAATGGCAATTACAATTGTTGCACCTTTACAAGTGGAAGTAGAGGTCACAGGTGAGCCTCTCAGGAGTTCTTCATGAACATTCTATTTTTGTACTTCCCTAAGCCAGGCTTAAAACAATAACTGAATGCAGCCAGGCAACCACATGCATAGTACACAGGTGAATGGTTCTGGGTTTATTTTTTATAAAATGCACCTCAGAAAAATTAGCTACAAGTAACAGTTAAACCTTTCCCTATCTAAAGTATCAAGGAAAACGTTTCTTTGCTATACATGGAAGAGGATCTCAAGATAGCTGAGAGAAAGAAAAATAGTTTATTTTACTCCTCTCAAAAAAAAGGGAAGAAATCTCATTCCAATCCCCAATCCCATGGTACATACATTTTCCTAATTCTCACTCTTTCTTTACATTTCCACTCAGAAATTTAAATAAAAAGCATCTATTTTAATAACAGTTTCATATATTGTGCATGTAATTAGCACCACATGGAGACAAAAATGCTGTCCCAATTGATTGTACTGGTTGTGATTCTCCAGGCAAGAAGCAGAAGAAAAGCAAGGTGAAATTTGAGAAACGTGGACCTTTGATTTGGAATCCTTTACTTCTGAATCCTTTGACTAAGATGGATTCTGAAGTGTTCCCCAAATTGCTAATGATCAACCAGTCCTCTTTAGTCAGTTCTGAAATGCATACCTGGGTTTTAAACACCACTTAAACAGCCACTTCTCCCTTTAATATTTTTTTTTTTCAGTTAACAATCAAGCTTTTCTTGTAACTTTAGAAGCAAAGACCAGTTGAAAGCCCCATATTTAGACTGTGTTGCTGCTTTCTTTCTTGGGCCCAAGGCAGGTCCTGGGGATAGCCTACTTCAAGGGACTGAGCAGAAGCATCCTGAATTTACAAATATTTAGGTTCAAGGGAAACACCCAGCTGTGCCTCCAGTTTCTCTCCTCCTGTTGGTCTTTGTACAAAAAAGCGACTACACAACAGCCATGTCACAGGCCCACTCAAAAGAGCAAAAGCCCTCTTATTTCTCTTTGAGGTTCTGCCTTAAAGAAACTAAAAAACAAATACACGCATTCTCTTTACCAACCTTCAGCAATCTTCATTCAATTAGCAGCAGACACAGAAGGAACATCACAGAAGCAACACTGAGCAAAGAATTATACCCTTACTGTAGGAAGGTACGACATTGTATTAGCACACAAAACTTTCTTCAGTTTCCAAGATCCGCATGTGTAAAAGCCTCCAAAGAAAATGAGAACCATTCCCGCTCACAGCAGTAGTGTGAGGCTTCTGCCCAGCAACAAGGGAGAATTAACCACAGTGAACTGCTCAGCTGAGTTTGTGTACCTAGGTGCTTACTCAGCGGTGAACCTTCTTGGCAACATAAGTAAGCACATAGGGGTGGACATTTGAAGATGTCATGGTCTCATGCTCACTAAGTTAAAGGTGCTTTCACTCAGTGCTCTAATGACACTAGCACAGTACTGAGATGGAAAGGAAAGATGGAATCAGAGGAATGCAGACTATAAAGCAGGAAAGCTGGGGGAAGGACATGTACAGCCAAAGCAATACCACAGCTTGTTGGACCACTCATAGGAGTGGCCAGGAGTGATATTAATATGTTAAGTCCAACACCCAAACTCTTTCTTCTAAGCAGGTCCCAAACTGAAGTCTGAGTAAAAGCTAAGAAACTGGAGTTCAGTCTCGTGACTCCGAACACAGCGGCATTTGGAATTAGGACAAGGTTATGAAGATGGATGAGATGGTGAAAATGCAAAGGCGAACCTCTGCGCAACAGTATGGAAAATAGATAAATGAAGCATAAAGAATGCTCTGTGATTTCTTGCCAAGAAAATGGAATTTGTAACTCTACAACTTGGAGTTATGACAGTCTGAGAGATCTGCATTTCATGAGCAAAGTTTAGGATATTTACTAGCTAGACTTCAGCATGCATCAGGCCTTGGGCCAATATCACTGGAGTTAGAAGGAAGTACTAGCAATCCCCTTAGGAGTTCTAGGGACAAAAGGAATAGAAAGATTTAAGCCAAGACACAAATATCACCTCTGTAGTCGTTGGCACAGAGAGAAGAAACAATTCCTCTGGATATCCTTGTAACTCTGGGAAAGTCAAATGACTCTGGAACTAAAGAAAGCACAATTTCTTTTCCACCTGAATAGCCTTCCAAAGGCCAGAGAGCATTGGTAGTCACTATTCTCAGCACCAGGAGCCAAAGCTGAGCAGATATAATTGTAAGAGACAAAAAATTAAGACTTTACAGCTGTAATCACTGGACTCTTAAGGAGAAAGAATGCACATTTTTCATACAGAAATGGCTATAGGGAATTTCTGCTGATATTTTAGGTAAAGAATTGCTTCATGTCTGTGAACGAGAGCTCCTTACAGAAATGATGAATCTGAGAAAGTATAAACTGAACTAGAGACTTGATCTACTTGACAGTAAATACAGAAGTAGGCCCCTATACATGCCATAGAAGTATCATCTTTGTCTGGACTTAGGATAGGCATATTCAGCATTGCTATTCTAAAACCTGTATGCTGCCACACTTGTCCTACTCACTGTGGTGGTCTCTAACCATTGCTGGTTTTCTAACAACTCTTCTGCCTATACTTACCTCCAACCCATC
>VWYK01120440.1:0-20200 GCA_013399775.1 Semnornis frantzii
AATAATTCCAGTTCCCTCAGCCAGTTCCTCTTAAGACTTGTTCTCCTGGCTCTTCACCAGCTCCATTGCCCTTCTCAGGACACACTCCAGCACCTCAGTGTCGTTCTTGTAGTGAGTGGCCCAAAAGTGAACACAGTTATTTGAGGTGTGGCCTCACCAGTGCAGAGTACAGGGGCACAATCACTTCCCTACTCCTGCTGGCCACACTTCCTGATACAGGCCAGGATCCTGTTAGCTTTCTTGGCCATCTAAGCATGCTGCTGGCTTATGTTCAACCAGCTGTCAAACAGCACCCCCAGGTCTTTCTCTACTGAGCAGCTTTCCAGCCATTCTTCCTGAAGCCTGCAGTGTTGCATGAGGTTGTTAAGAATGAAGTACAGGATCTGGTATGTTGCCTTGTTAAACCTCATACAAGTGACCTTGGCCCACTGATCCTCAGCCTAGATTTTCAAAAGATATATCTAGCTACATAGATAGATAAACAGACAGACAGACAAATAGCTCTAGTAACCAAACTGACATCATGGGAACTAGGGATTTTTAAAAAATCCCTTAAAGTGCCCACCCAGATCTTTCACATCTAAATACTTTTTCAAATTTGGTTCATGATTCACAGACTCATTTGATGAGACACCTGTGGGATCATTCTCACCCTTGCATATGTTCTTTTTTGAAGATGGTGAGGCAGGAAGTCACTTCTGTGTATCTCCTAGCATCCATGATATTTACATGTCACTAAGGCTTCCAGTTGACCACTGTTCTCTTAAGCCATTGGGTAGTCTCCTACCATCATGAAACACATGCTGTGAGACTTTTTTACCATTTGATCTCTAACTAATCATCACTAAACAAATTTCTGATCAAGAGAATGGCTAGGGTGAGTTTTTTTTAATGAGAACAATCAAGGATTCTACAGGGGGTGGGAAGGCTGCTTTCCCCTTGCTTCCCCTTTTAAAGAGAGCTTCCATCACAGAAAAGAACATTAAGGAAACAGGCAAGTGCTTACCATCTCCTTCAATCACACGGTTGCAATGGAAACAAACATCACCAAATAGCTGAAGAGGAAAGAGAAGTAACAAAATTTTAATGTAATAATTTGTTTGAGGGTAACTTCTCAAAGTAACAAAATAACTATATTTCAGCCTATTGGCAAAATAGCTTTTCTATTTATTTCAGTCACATAAAGAGAGCGTTGGCAAGTCTGGTTTAGTTTTTCAAGTACATTTTGCATGTTCTCATCGCAAAAAAACTTTGTAAAGATTAAAACATTTTTTTACATCTGTTTGATCCTCTGTAAATGCAGTTTTACTTTGTTTTAAACATTTCTCTAATCCTGAACACTTAAAATACAGCAGTTGGCATCACCTGCTCATTGTTACTAATCGGCCAGTTCAACGTTTGGACTTACATGTGTGAATAGAACAATTTATTGCTGTTTCTGGCAAAAACTGTAAGAAATTTATTTTTATTAAATAAAATAAAATTTAATTTAAAAAAAAAAGAACATTTAGACCAAAAATTATTTCTTATATTTCCAGTCTTAATATCTGCACACAATATAACAAGAAGCAGTCATAATTTCATGTTTGTTCTGACTGTAGTAGTTAACATAGTAGAGGATATTCACTCTGCATACAGCCCTTGTGTATTATATGTGCCTATCCCACCACGGCTGCAACACTGTTCCTGCTGCTGTCATGGCATTTGTTGTCTACAAGTACGCCATCCATATTTCAACCATCAGCCCTTCATCACCGATAAATTAAGAAAATACCTGCAATTATCACATGCCTTACAACTCCCAAATGTAACCCCTACTCTTGTATTTGTATGTCGACAGAACACAAGATAGCTTTCAAAGAACAAAGGTCCCAAGTTGGGAACTATAGGGTTAAGAAAGTCCTCTAGGGACTTGAAGATTGTTATTCAATCCCACAATTCTGCTATCTCTTCATAAGCTCACGGCAAGGCCAGCTTGTGCTCTTTTCCTCCCCCTCCAGCCTTCTGCCGGGCAGGAGCTACATTATCGGACAAACATGTGAGGACAGGCCTGGTTGGGGCCTGCAGAGGCTGGGGGGGAGGACTGGAGCACTGGGGATGATAGATTTAGTTTTGGGTTGGGGGAAAATTCAAGGGGGCTCGCTTATGTATTCTGTATCTGCCTTGTAATTTCTATCTGCAAATTCTCTCCAAATACAGTTCTGTGGTTTTTTTCTCCAATTCGTTTGAGAGCTTTACTCTGTCGGTTTTCTTTAAACCCACGACAATATATCATAGTGCTGGTTACACAATCAAGGCAGTCTGGAGAAAGGTGGTACTTTGGTATGTAACTCCTGTATAAATTCAAGTGGTCACTAGGTGGTGTCCTCTGACAAATTTAGTTCTCACAGTCTTGAGCAACCAAAGGAATGGGCTGGGTGATGCAGTATATGCTAACACAGTCACCTTAAAGCAGCAGCTGTAGGGAAAACCACATTACTTGCTAGGTCTTTATCTTAAGCTGGAGCTACTGAGTGTCCATCTTCTTTAGTTTCTTGGGAAAGACTGGGTGTAATTTGCTGCTCTGATATCACAGATATCTGAAAGCTCGTAACGGCTTTACCTAAGTACCACTAAGCTTGAAGGACGACTCAGTACTGACTGCCCTGGATAGCTTTAATGAAATAGCTACAGTTTTGTTTCTCAGCACAATGTATTCTCATGCATAGAGAAACCCACATATTAATTGCAACAGCATATCTGGTAGTTGGCATTACACTCACAGGTGCCTACAAGAAAACAGAAGAATGTCCATGGTTTTCCAGCTTTACCTGTTAGAACCAATATATAAGTTTACCAATTAACATAATTAAAAAAACCACACGGTATAACAATAACCTTACCTGATTGTAGTGGGTTTCACAATATGCCAAGCCTTTTCTCTCATAATGACGATGACCCAGGAATGGCTTTTCACATTTTGCACAAACGAAATGCTATGAACAAAATGACACACTTTAAAAAAACAAACAAACATATTTGGAAGTAATGGTATTACTTCTGAAAACTAAACCCACCAAGCCCAGTACTGAACGTGACTGAAGTCTACTGAGTTAGCTGTGCAATCTGGAAAAGAAGAGTTGAAATTTTTTTGGTTTTAAATTTTGACCACTAAAATGTTTTCAACATTTCAATCCAAAAGTTAATCCCCAAAAAAATAAAAATCAAGCAAAGTAATTCTCATATGTTATCAATGAAAAGAACAAAGAGATATTAAATAATGTGCACCATCGTTACACTCCTGAGAAGAAAACCTTTTCTGGAGGAGATTTTCAAAGCAACAAAAAGAATGAAGTTTATTTTTCTAATTTAAATGGAAGATGTAGAACTAAATCTTATACATGGCCTTAAAATATGAACTCTCATATAAAGTACTTTGAGGTATTTACTTGGCACATGACTGTGGTATTTACTTGGCACGTGACTGTGGAAGATACAAAGTTATTATGATGCTCAGTAACATTATGGTTGCTACAGAATTTTTCTGCCTTTCCACACGTACTGCTTTGCACTCTGCAATTTTCTTTTGTAAGGACCTCACAGTGCTTCCTTTGATTACTTATTCTAGTTTCATAGCCAATGCTCTTGGTAGGAAAGGAAGGAAATGGTAAGGTAAGGTAAGGTAAGGTAGGAAATGCTTCCCATTTCACAATGGAAGACAAGCCACAGGAAGGTTGAAAACGGAATTAGGAGAAGGCTTTTGCTAATCATGGCTGCATACTCTGCTAATCTTTTCATTGAAATTGATTACCAGAATCACAGATAAGTATGTCAGTGTTTATCTTTGTAAAAGAAAATTTATGTAATCTGATGTTTACCTCCACATGCCACTGTTTCCCCATAGCATTCACCACACGGCCTTCAATTGGTCTTCTACATGCCCCACAGATAGGCACACCCATTTTGTCATGGCAGGGCAAGCAGTATAATTCTCCCTTCAACTCACGAGCATCAGCAGTAAGTTCCTTCCTGTTCAAAAGTCAATAAATTGAGAGTATGAATAAAGGCACTGGACAATGTCAACTCTTGAGAGTTTCTGAAATGAGGAGAAGTAATTTTTACCATTTGATTTAGAAATTGTATTTGGACTAATTTGTACAGTTGCTGCAGTAACACAGCAGCATCAAATACGATATAGTTCAAGACTGATCACAGAAAACAAAGAAGAGAGCTAAGCAAGATGCACTAAGTCTCTCTGAAAACAGCTACTCAGCTACTGTCATTACTTATCCTGGTTATGCATTGCAAATCTCTGTGTGCAAGCTGTAGACATGTTTGGTTTACATTTTGGCACTTATCACCAGTTTATTTTAGATTTGCATAATTGCAACTGGAAGTAAATTTAGTCCTCTACATCTAGATATATTCAAATTGGACTTGCTTGTGGCACTAGAAATAAACAACTAATAATCTGTGCTACATTCTCCAATGCTTCACGGTCTGTGCATCAGAGGATGTAGAAATGTGCATCTTCATGTATTGCAGTTGCAGAAGCTGATAAAATGAGGTTACAGAAATCTCCTAAGAATAGGCTTTAAAAGGAGAGACCAAAGTTTGCATGCTACTCAGCTACAAAGAAATAATGTTGGCAAGATAGTAACTCAAGCAGCCAAAGAGGACTGCTTTTGTTCCTCTTGCAGCAGAAGCACAAAGTATTATTTTGCTGCTACGGAGACCATCATCTGTGTTCATACTTCACATTTTGTAAGGTACCACCTCATCCTGCAGAGTCCCCTCTCTCTTTACTGTCTGCTAAGTCAGCCTGCTTTGACCTCAAAGTCCAACTCTTCTACCCTAAAAGCAGTAGCACTAATCTGGCTACAAGGCACCCAAACCACTCTACTCTTGCCAGTTGTACTGGATAAGCTTTTACTTTAGGATGTAAATTAATGAAGCAAATAACTCCTGCATTTTCCCATTTTCCTTTGCAGATCTTGAGTTACCCGCAGTTTGCACAGTTGAAATGATCAGGATGATAAGGATCGTTTTTGAATATGAGAGGCTGTTCATCAATAATGGCATGGCACTTCTGGCAAATGTACTTTCCCAGGCCTCTGGCTTTTTCCCTGTTATGGCAAGGACGGCAGAGATGTCTGAAACAGCATAAAAAAAGAGGTAAGTACTAATACCAGGTACTACAGTGCAGAATATTAAAAAAAACCCAAACTATTGAAACTTCATTTAAATCAGTCCTTTTTGGAGGGAAATAATTCGTCAAACAATTTCCTTGTTAGGCAGACCAAGTTAAGAAGGGGCAGGGTGATAATTTTACATTCTTCTGTCACCACAGGAATATAATTTCTTCGGCTCATTTGAATTTAAGATGTATCAAAACACAGAAATATGAGTTTGCTATAGATTCTCAGTGCTGAATGGTTTAGTCTTAAAATCTTAATTTAGATTGGAAAATATATGAGGATGCAGGTCCTAATTCTGTAGATAACTGCATACCATATTGTACATATGAAGCCAATGGCCATAAAATTCAGTTGTAAAACATACTTCTGATCACAGCTAGTAAAAATATCATACTCTGTGAAGGATCCCACTGAACTTAAAGCAGACCAAAACTGGAAACTCACATTGGAAAAAAAGAGTAAAAATTTCCATTTAAAAATCAAGGACAATGCGCTTCTGTATCTGAATGTTTTCTTTTGTTAGGAATGAAAATGTCATGGAGTAGAGAGCCTTTGCCAAGAAATATGGTGTTGAAGTAGGTAAACTCTTAATATTTAAAACACAGATTTTAATATATGCATTCTTAGTTCTGTGATGCATGCTTAGGCCTTTTCCCCAGGTAAGATGCTTCAGTTGCTCCACCTAAGCTGGAAAGCTTCAGGAACCAAAACTTCTCAATCCCACTTAATGTTATTCATCAACAGTTAGCAGAAGAAGGTGAAAATCTACCTGCCAGCATTCTTGACAAATCCAATATCAGCCAATACTTGTTGGCAAATATCACAGCGGAAGCACTCAGGATGCCAGCTATTGTTCATAGCTTTAATAACGCGACCAATAATGAACTCACCTATAAGAAACACAGCACCAGGATGTAAAATACCATGCTAGAAAGAAGCAAATTGCTACAATGACATCATCATGCTCTTCCTCCCCTGGAAAATCCAGTAGGATACAGTGCTTTCAGTATCACAGTTCTAGTTATAAACTCTGGATATTTGGGGTCGGTGGTTTTTTTTGTGCCATGGGCCAGAAGAAAACATCCTTGCTGAGGGAGGACCTTCTGTTCTTTATATATAAGCCATTCTATATGCACATTCCATTTTCTCTGCAATCATGTTTTAAAAATTCCTTCCCTTTTTTTTTAATGTATCTGTTCTGAAGCTGGTATGGAGTTCTTTATATAATGTGGCTTTCTTATGTCCTAATAATTTTCCCCCTTCTTTTATTGAACATAATAATTTTAATTTGTTACATACATAGTAGTGGTTTCTACCCCAACTTGGAGGGGCTCTGTACTCAAAAGTGCAATGGAACTGAGCTTGGGTAGCTGTGGATCTCCTGAAAAAACTCTCATGAAGTTGAAATGCAAAGCCACAGTGAAGCTGCAGAATAGTCAGTTCAGCACAGCTTCTCACCTACCACATCCTGCAAGGCATAAAAAAATTAGCATGAGAATTACTGTTTTGTATGTATCGTGTAACTGTACAGCACAGGCAGTGCAGCCGTGTCCACCACACACATGATTTTCTCTGTGTGGGCACTATAGCCAAGGCCCCTGAGCTGTGCAAAGGTTCTGCCTAAAATGTGCCTTAGCTTTGGAGAACATACAACTCCAACAGCTGCCAAAAGGGAGCAACCAGGCAGGTAACTGATGTGGACAAGAACATCCAGCATTGGACTCTGTGGCATTTCCATTAAGTCATAGCTTTTCAAGAACAAAACCTGACGGACTTCAGAAATGTCAGGAATGCTTGAGGCCTCCTTGGTGTCAACAGCTCTCATTGATTTTGGCTGTGCTTACTAAACACAAGTAGTGACAAAGCCTAGTCAGTTTGGTGAGTTTTTAAGGGAGCTGGCACTACAAGGAACCAGGGCAGGATAAGTGGGAGCTGTGCCAGCTGGACAGGGGAAATTCTGTAGACAGGCAGAAATTGCTACCAACCCATTTCTTCCTCTTTCTCTGCTTGTTCAAATCTGCAGCTTTTAATTTAAAGGCCCGTAACATTTGCTACCCTTTCTCTTGCCCTCCTTTCACATAGGAAAAAGCCTCACTGAAATAAGTGAAAGCCATAATGCCTTGTTCGAGGTGCCACAGAGGTACAAGAACTTCCAAACCAGTTTAAGCAACAGTCAAGTAACGACTTCTCATCCCTGCCTGAGCACAACACGTCATACCCAGGGGAAAAAAATAAAAACATTCAAGTGGTTATGGTGCAGCAGACACACAAAGCATTTAGATCAACGGTGGCAAATAAAAAGCAGCCCTCTGTGTTATGTAGAATAGATACCAGATGTTGAAGCCTTAAAGGTATTTGTTTCAAAAATATAACAGGATTGCCATTTGATTATAACACCAGATGATGTACACTGCTTCTGTAGAGTAGGGCAGCACACATGGGTTACAATAGTCAAAAGAGATGACAAAGACTTGTTGCAGGGTTTCCACTGCATAAGAAGGGCCAAATATGAGGGCATGGAGATGTGTATGTATAATCAAGAGTCATGAATGGCATATCTAATCAGAAGCTCGTGAATGGTCTGTTCACTGACTCACTGGATAAACAGCTAAATTTAAGTCAAAAAAATCTTACTGTGTGATGACCTTTAGGGAAATTCTCTGAAGGCTACTTCATTTGGGAAGTTCAAATGCTCAGCTGCAAAGGGCTGCCTCCAGACAACATACAGAAGGGTTTCACATCTTCCCCCACTGGTGCTCCCATTTGTGATCAGTGTGAACCATTTCACTTTGGTGTAAAACTTACCACATTGATGGCAGCATGGGGCAAAAAGCATTTGAAAGTCATGTTCGCAGTACTTCCTCCCTTCAAACTGCAAATGGAAGAAAATCTGAGTGTTAGAGGGATGAAGAGCATGCCTTCAGTATGAATGCTGTTAACACCAGTTTGTTTCCAGGTGCAATTAGGGAGCTGCACAAAAAAAAAAGGTAGGCACTAAGTCCACCCACCTTAATTCAGTTACAAGTTAGCAGCTAGCATGAATAGCACACCTTTTTCCTAACACTGATGAGAGCCCAAGGTATTTTCTGTCACCCACTAACATCACAAGAGATGCCTGATTTTTGTCAGACTGCTAAAACTCTGATGCAGTTGAGCAAATTCTGGATGGGAAATTAGCTAACAAAAACACTATCCTGGGAGGAAGCCGTTTCCCTGAACCCATTTGATCACTTCTCCACTCCACATTTCCTGTAAGAATGACCCAGCATACTGGCGGAAGTAAGTAGGGGGCCAGGAGTAACATCCAGAGACAGAAATCCTTACAGTTAACGGAGCAACACAACCGAAACATGAGGGGAAATTCATTTTTTTGTTTGGAATCTTATTCCATGGAATCATGTAACTATTTACATTGGAAAAGACCCTTAAGATTGTGAAGTTTAGCTTTTAAGGAACAAAGATGACTACAGTGATAAGATGAACTAGGGAACCCATCTTAAGGGATTTTCATTTTGATCTTAATTTTCTGAGAGCTTAGAGCAGTTCAGCTGCAGTTCAAACTCAAATGGAAAAACCTACGGAAAAAAGTTCTACAGCACTGCATTAGCACCTCAGCCAAAAAAAAAAAGTATGAACTTGCAGGCAAGTATGTCCTGAAGCAATGGGAAATGTTAGGTACCTTCAGGCACATCATTACTAGGCACAGGTGCCAACTAGCATGTCAAAACCAGATAGACAACATTAGGTATGCTATAAAATGTTTGGATTTGAATGTCTCAGTTTAAAACAGTGGAGAAAGTGAGACAGCAGAAACCCCACTCCTTTTACCGGGTCCAAGACAAATCAAATAGCATAAAACATTACTCACAAATTAAGTTTGGACAGAAGATACAGCAATGTGCTTCATGATTACCTGTTTTATACCACGAAATCCCAAGGAACAAATACAAATGCATCAATTACTTGTGCAATATACAGAGCCGCTAGCAGAATGGAGATGTAAAGTAACACTCTGGAAGTCACTTTGAGATTAGAAACTTAATTCCTGTATCCAACCTCAGCTGCAGAGGAGGAAGACATGCTCAATAATCAGAGTCTTTCAGAAGTATGCTAGCAAATTATTAAGTGTTTTTTCCAGTGTAATACACTAAAACAGATTACTTTTTAATTTGGAGCTAAAAAAACCCAAAACAACTAATTGAGAGACAGAGGACTATTACTTTCTCAGAGAGCAATGGAAATTACTGGTTCATTGTGAATTGTGTTTGCTTCCTGCCAGATATAATCCTTTTTAAACTGAAAAAAAAAGCGAAAAATCTGAAAGCTTCCTGTTTGGGGTAAATAGGTGGTCCAATGGGAGATGCTGAGGTTTGCCTGGATTTCAGAGCCACCACATGTTCACCTGAGTGGATCAAATGGGTTTTCTTCCCCTCTGGTTTGCATTAGGCAAGTTGGTTACCATTCAATCTTGTTTATATTATCAACAGCTCATTTGTGCTGCCTCTTGCATGAGTGAGCAGTTCATCCTTCAGAAAAAGCCTTGAGCTTGAGTACAAATCCCACAGCACCTATTTTAAAAGACAGGTCAGTTGATTGTTACATGCTCGGGAGGTCTATGCATAGAACATGTCACCTCCAGTTTATCTCCATGTCTTCAGCTGACTTAGTGAAGTGACATGCATAAACCACAAGTCTTTAAAGTCCTCTAAGGTAGTTTCTGGTAAAGCTGATTTTAAGAAAACAGTCAAGGTGCAACTGGAATAGAAACAAATCTGACCAGTACATTGCAGCTGCACTTTCCCATAGGTTATTATAAATGTCTTAGGGAAAACAAACAAACTGAAAAGAACTCCTTCTTATTAAGGGAGAAATGTCACATGCCATTACATTTTATTTTATTTTTATAATTGAATGATATTACTACTACAAACTGTGATACATATTCCTCAATTACAATTCTTCTGACTAGTCCATAAGGATTTTACTGTATTTATACCTGGTGAGACTGAGTTGCTAGAGCATGCCCAAAGAAGAGCAATGAAGCTGGTGAAGGACCTAAAGCATAAGTCTTATGAGAAGCAGCTGAGGGAAAAGAAGTTCTCTAGTCTGCAGGAAAGGTGGCTCAGGAGAGACCTCATCACTCTACAGTTGTGTGAAAGGAGGTTGTAGAGAGATGGAAGTCAGTCTCTCCTCCCAAGTAATGAGTGATAGGATGACAGGAAGTGGCCTCAAATTGTGCTAAAGGAGGTTTCGATTGGGTATTAGGACAAATTTCTTCACTGAAAGACTGGTTAAGCATTGGAAGAGGCTGCCTGAGGAAGTGGTGGAGTCATTATCCTTGGAGGTATTTAAAAGCTGTATAGATGTGGTGCTTAGGGATGTGGCTTAGTAGTGGACCACTTGGTGCTGAGTTAATGGCTGTATTAAAGGTCCTTCCCAACCTAAATGATTCTATGACTCTATCCACTGACGGTGCAGAGCAGGTTGGACTTATTCTGAAAACACTATGTAAAGGCTCTTAATGGATGGCTGGGACCTGAGAGAGGACTCATCTCTCCTAACCTCCCTTGTTTGAAGGTAAGTGGGAGACATAGGCAACCTGTGGTAGGGAAGAGCTGTTCTTGGATCCAAGAGCATTGGAGGAAATGCCCACTGACTGATGGTTATAGTAATTTGATTATCTGTCCCTCTGAATGCACTACCACAGAAGTTCTTCCTGTGTCACGACATGTTTTAAGACTCTGCAACAGCAGCTGTATGGAATACACTGCTTTTAGGCAGTGGTGTAAATAAGATAAGAATGATCAGACCACTTCACATCTGATGGCAGTGCACAGTGAGTTAGGAACTCTGTTGGCATGTGCTTGTGCTAATTTATGTTTAGGCTGAGTGCATCAGAAAACAGGCTAAACTGGTGATGCTGAGCAAACAGCAACACAAACGTACCCTAGCAGGTCCTAAGCCCACAGTTCCCTTGTGACACAAGGCGCACAGCTCTCACTCACAGCCTTACGCAATAAAAGCCAGTACTGGCCTGTCACAAATCCATACTTCTCGTTTCTCAGATTAGCTCAAGAGGACATCAGACAAATTCCTGCTACACTGCAAATGCCAAGCTGCAGGTGGGCACTGCTCCTGCACAGCACTGCTTGTGTGGCAAGCTGCTTGGCTCCAGTGTCAGACGACAGCAAGCTGAGCTGATCAGAGTACTTCTGACAGCCCAGAGACATGTCCCATGGAGCAGGTGACCTACATCAGCCTGACCAGTACAACCCCCACCCTTGGAACAGAGGCACAAAGCTTATCTCAGCAATGTGTGACAGCAGATGTGATAAGCAGCTTAATGACTAATGGGGAACTCTATAAGGCTTGCTCTAGGCAGGAGAGGAATATTTGATTTCTCGATTGCTAAGAGCTGGAAATCATTTCCCAAGAAATATCAGCTTAGCTAAACCAGATACAGAATAAACACTAACTCATGCCAGACAACCAACAGTGCCTGTGTTTACCCACATGGAACCTGCTCAGAGAAACATCTTACCTGGCCACATCTCCAAACACAGCCATCTTCTCAAAGAGTGCATTAAGCCAGTAAGAAATACAGCCACTGTATTTCTTGACAGTGATACAGATCATCTTAAGTCCTCAGAGCACTGTCAGCCATCTCCTGAGCACTGACCAACCTAAGCCCACCCTCACACTGGTTAGGGCTGTCCCTCTCCTCTTCCTTCCAAATGCTGTCACCCTGTACATTCTCATTTCTAGTACTAAGGTGCTGAATGAAAGAAGAGGAAGCTGCACCCTTGTTTGCCCTTCTCCCTGAGCAGCACCACCAGGAAGCATGTTCAGGTTTTCAATCATCTCACTGGTCACTTCAGTGCTAAGTGAGAGTCCTTCTGGCAGCACAGGATGTGCATGGACACCCTAAAGGGTGTGGAGACAGAAGAGAAGGTCCTGCTGAAGATTCCCAAGCTGAAACAGCCTCAAAGGCACAAGGACTGGGACAGTATGGATATTCACTGACTTCTCCACTTTCTAGAAGATAGCTATGACACACCAATATAGATGGAGGAAAGACTTAAGAGCTATCATCTAAAGGCTCTCACCAAAAAGTACCTCTCTTCAGCACCAGCAGACAGACTTGCTGGTGTGGAGAGAAACTTCAAGATCTTGTGGTGGACACTGAATGACTAGGGACAGAAGGGTGATGTGAAATTCAAGTCACAAGTCTTTCATTTAAAATTAATCACAATTATTTTACCTCTGTAATAGCAGTGGCAAAAAGTGTCCCATCTTAACTGAAACTTTTCACTTTCTACCTAACATTTCTCGAGAATAAAGTCTCTAGCTAGCCTGAAAAATCCCTAGTAACCAAACTATTTTCATTCACAGGACAATCTATCAGCACTCACTTCTGACTCTCTGTAATAAGGAGCATTGCTTTGCATTATGAGAACTGTCAAATCCCAAACATAATGAGCATGACTGTTAACAAAGTAGCAGTAGGAAGCAAAATGCCTATGTCCAATATATCTGAACACCACCAGGTGCCCCTGCCTAAGAAATTCAGGTATGGCCACCCATGAGCAGCAGAGAAGTTGTAATACTCCCAGATTAGATGTAAAATTTAAGACTTTCTTTCCATTGTGGTCCTTGTCTATCTCCTTAGATATACAGACTGTCCAGAGCAGGATTTCTCAAAATCCTATCTTTAATAAAGGGCCACTCGAGTTTCCAGAAGAGGTCCCTGGAACCTCTCACTGTTTTTTGAGACTGAACAAGGATGAATAAAGTACTTGTTATTTAGAGAAAAATACTTTTTTGTTGGTTTAAGATAATTTTATTAATACAATTACAAATACTTCAGTTTTAAAACATTCATATCACTCTAAGCTTGTCTCAGGTCTTAAGCATGTTGGGATGGACTCCTTACCATGCCTGCAAACAGAGAGCAGCTCAGTATATATTAACAATTGTAATGCAATGTGTGTCATGGGGTTTTTTTTGTTTGGTTTTAATTGCTACTACCTTGCAGCTCACTTTTTGATGTCTTAAGGAATACTAGTGGCTCATTTACCACATTCTGTGCAACAGTGTTCCTACAGCACTGAGAAGGGTTCTGATCCTCAAACAAGGTGAGAGAAAGCAAGCCCCAGGAATCCCCTTTGCCCATCTCTTTTCCACTCCACACTCCTCCCTCGGCCTCTCCTAATCACCACATAACACGGTTCAATAAAACCAGAAATGGTACTGTGGAAATAAACTGTTGTGCTTATACCACACTGCATGTGAAAGCACAGCATTGTGCTTTTAACCTACTGCTCACCTGTCTTTTCTGATCACAGTATGGCATAAATCCTGTAACTACTGCTGTAGGGTTAATGGTTGGACCTGATGATCTCAGGGGTCTTTTCCAATGTGAATGATTCTATGATCCTATGACTGTTCTCCTCCAAGAAATATGATTTCTTTGTATTTGAGATTTCAGGGGGGAAAGTCTAGACTGAGAAAGAACTGTCCAGTACTTTTTTTCTCAGTTCTGTTAACTTTAGGCCATGCATTTAAATAATGTTGTATACACTGGTGTCCTCCAAATTAGCAGAGAATCACAGCCCCTTTTTTCTGCTTCTACTGGGCAGATCCTTCTGGAGCCTAGTTCTTCCCACAGGACTTTCTGATCTATTGATCTGCCCATAGCCACTTCTGGTATGGGAATGAAGGCACAAGGCAAAGGGTGGGGGTGAGACCGGTGCTTTGCCCTGCTTACCTCATAGAAGAGCCCATCAGGAAACTGCTGAAAGCACTGGGCACAGACGAAGCACTGCTCATGGTACAGCTCACCGTTGCTGTTGACAATTTTCTCAGCAGGCGCAAACCCACCCCTGCAGCGCTCGCAGATGGCATTTGCAAGTGCGTTTGCCATGTTGCTGTCATGAAAATAACAAACAAACAAAAAAGAAACAGAATGAAAATTAACTCATATAGGCAACATCGCTAGTTTGAGGCCTCATTTTTCCTTTGCTTTCCCAAAGCCAACTGCATCAGCCTAATGCTAGGCTGCTCAGCACAACTTTTGCAATGGAGTTAATGATTTGTGGCATCCACTCAGAAATAAAACTGCCATTTCCCCTGCTCCCAAACTCTTTAGAAACAAAATCCCTGCAATGCACACCAATTACTATTAATTAAAATACAACCAAAACCCAAAACAGATGTTTGTTACAACAGATATATTTGTAGGCTCATTTTCTCATAATTGATGATGAAAAAAGACAAGCAGTTCAATACATTATAATTACAGAAAACAAGGGCAAATATTAACAGTAATTGAGGACTGGCACCACACAGGAAAACAAAAATGATAATTCCAAAATAATTCCTAATTCAAATACATACATGCATATATAAAAATATATGTATACACACACGCATTGGTTCAAAATTTCTAAATAATCAATATGAAAGAGTGTACAGTATTTAATCTGGCAGTTATTACTGAAAATCAGACCAGATAAACAATTATTCCTTATATAAGATTTGCATACTCTGAAGCCATTTTACAAACTGAGTTTTAAGTCATGGGATTTTTAGCTGGTTTGTTAGGGTTCATCTCAGGGAGCTCAACGAATAGTATGCCAGTGTTGGTCCAGGGCCAAGTGGGAGCTGGGAATGCTCAATCTGCCGCACTCTGACTTACACACAGGCCTACACAAGCTGGCAAGCACAGGGTTGCAAAAAAAATAGACAGCAACTTCACAGTTGCTTCTCAAAGACACGTGACCATAAAATGACAATGCAGTGGCTGCAAAATACCAGAGGAATTAGCTACTCTGCTACCATGCCCCCATCTACAGAAGACAGTGCAGCTGTGTTTAAGGTAAAAAAAAGCATTCATTTGTTTTTCCCTTTGCAAACAATTTCTTACTCCTATCTAGACTGTCAAAGCAATGCCTCTCAGGATCACCTCTCTTCCCTAATACAGCAAATACAGGACAATGGTCTAGTTTCATTATAACCTGACAAGATCACCAACTCAAACTTTGCTCTGGAAGCTTATTAAACAACTGACATTATTTTAAACACACATGGACACATTTTGATATAGCTATCATGCTGTGCCTGTAAGTGCAGAGCCCTCAGTCCTCTTCTCTGCAAGATGCCAAGTCCTTCTCCTCAAGGGAATAAGACCTCTTGGCTCCCACCAGGTTCAATAGGAATTTAATTCATTCCTTGCACAGGGAGCAAGCAAACACCTAGCACGTGGTTCAAAAAGGAATGTGCTTTATCTATTTCTTACACTGTCTCACAGAAGAGCTCTGTGCAAGGTCACATCTGAATAGTTATTATTAGCTGGCTTTCCCCCCCCCCGCTCTCTTTTTAAAGATCTCTGCAGAAAAGGGAAACAGTAACTGCTGTTCAAATATTCGCTGCCCTCTTGGTGAAAAAAATGGGAAAACTTCACAAGGAGATCAGCTGGAAGATGGTCTATCCTACACATAACAGACGAGCTTTCAGACAAACTGCAGTGACTACCCATGCAACCTGTGGTTTACTAACTTGCTGATGGCCTCCAGAGATTGTATATTCTTCTCGTGGAGGAAAACCTCAGGCACTTCACCTGTCCTCCTTGATAATCTAAATGAAGAATAATCATAACAGAAAGTAGGATCTTTCATAATCAACTCAATACTTCTCAAGCATTAAGGATGTTAAGTGCAGACAAACCTGAAGTACAACCCAAGCATAAACGTCAAAGTTCAAAACCAAATGAAAACATAAAGGCTGTCCCCTGTACAGAAAACTACTTCATATTGAAAAACATCATATATGTAGGGTGAGGTACATAATACTTCTGCATTAGTTTATCCCTTTCCCCAAATAACAGGTAAACGACCTATAGTCAGACTCCCTGAAAAATCCAGCCCCATTTAAAATGCTGATAAAAATTTCTGATGCAATGAATGATGAAGTTTAAAGCAACAGCTCAAATTTTAGTTGATTATTACAACTGGTAATGTATTGAGCAGAAAAGTGGCAAAGGTTGTATTAGAGAACAGCTTGCACAGCCTTCTGAGAGCTCAGATAATAAAATACATATGCACAACACATCAATAATGTCACCAGTTACACCCCAAAGCCGAGCAGAATGAACTTACAATCTCGCATAAAAATCACAAAACTCTTTGTAGAGTTTTACATCACTCTGCCTGCGTTGCAATTTTGACACTGGTTTCTCATCTTCATTTTCTGCAGAGTTGTGAGCATTAGGAGCAACTTTGTGTGCAACTTCTTCATCCTCTGGGATGGGGTAAGGGTGAGCTCTGCGCTGGAAGTCCATTTCTCTCTAACTGCTTTCCCAGGTGTATATTCTATGCTTATACTGCAAAGAAACTGTAGGCAAAGTCTGCAAAACAATATGCTGGGCTTCCCCTTGTTCCCAGTGAAGTGATTTACTTTCACAGCTCAGTGTCATGTAGCCCAAGCTACTCAGCGCCCTGCTAGGGCTTCAAGTTAAAAGTTCAGTGGTGGGGCAGTGAGCCTGTCATACTGTGATTTACTGACACTGGCTGTGAGTGGAGGAGCACATTCCCCTGCCAGCCCCTCATGCAAACTCAGATGCTGGAAAGGAGGTTTGCTGCCAGCTGCTGATAGAAGCCACCCAGGACAGCTGTGGTGTGGGTAACCTCTGTGAGTAAAGAGGTTCACCACCAATCTTGTCCACAGCTAGTTTCTGCTGAGGGGGGCTGGAGGCAGATTCTAACAATATTTTATCATGGACAAACCAGCAGTGGAAAGCACAAAGAGAAGAATTCTGTCATTAGGTAAATATTGTTTTAATGCCACAGTATATTAATTACATTGTAAAAATGGCCTTAATGTTCCATTTGTATCATCTAAGTCATATATGCTGATTTATCTATAGACATCTTTCTTCTTGTCAGTACTTCAAACAAGGTGTAGGTACAGATAGACGGCTTGGTTTCTGTTGTGATTCACAGACCCTTAACCAAATTGTTAGGTATGCTATAATGGATAATACACAAAAGAGGAAAAACTAAGCTTGATTTCCAGTGATGTGCTACATTTAGAACAACTATCTAGCCCAAGAACACTAACTGCAGTAATTTACTGTGGATAATAGGGACCAGAGCAAGACCAGAAAGAAGAAATAAAGAATGAAAATTACTCATTCCTTCACTACAGAATGCTTTCCTAATGTTGCAATTATTTCATGGTTATATTCTATTAAAAAACATGTTGTGCAGTGCTTACTAGGGAAGACAGGGGCTATCAGCTGCAGACATTTGCAGCATATGTGGGACACTCAGCTTCCAGAAACTTGTAACTGACAACAAAGCAGGCTTTTGGGAATCTTCCTATCCCGAGTAACTATCCTTTGTGTTGAACTGACTCAGCCTTGTTAGCAATCAACTCAACCTCATGCACTTTCTGCTTGTGACACAGGGCACCACGGTATCTGAAGAATCTGCTAGTCTGCAAGAAGGCATAAGAAAGCAGAGCAGTACGGGAAGGAGGTGGAACGAGAGGAGAGTTAGGACTAGATGTTGACAAAGGATATGACAGGAAGTCCAGTAAAGGCTGCTACTACTTGATGTGCTTTCACCTTACCAGGACCTACTGCAGAGGGGCTGGTTTATGATGGTTTTGGACCACTAGCTGGGATAGGTTGGTCAGTAAGTGTACAGTGTCACACACACTGCTCTCCACACAGGCCTGGGCTCACATGTTGCTGTCTTCCTGTAGCCTGGCCAACACACCGCTATTCGCTGCCTACAAATTTGTGGGATGAGTTTGGTCAGGTGTCCTTCCTTCACCTCCTTCTGGCAGCGAGCTATTCCCCAGTACCACAGGATGCCATGGTAGGTAAGGCCCAGCACACCTTGTCTGTAGGTGTGATTACCTATCTTGCACTAGAACTACCCAGAGTCACAAGCTGTAACAGGCTAAGGAGGCTTCACCCTTGCCACTGACATAGCTTGGTTGGAGCTCAAGCCCTATTTTCATCTGTCAAGGAGGAAGCTCCAGATGAACAAATGAGCCCTAGGCCATAATGATATTATCAAAGCACCACTGCAGGAAACAGTGGTAGAACACATTTCCGCATCCATTGGAGCACTAGTGATGAAAAGAAGCACTGTTTCCCAGCAAAGATGCAGGCATAGTGATGTCAGCTCTTACCCATCCTGATCCCAAACATTTCCTGCACAAGCCAATTCTGAGCTTCTGTGAGTATGAAAAATGCCAGGGAGACTGACTGCAATAGACTAACCATGCTGATTCATTAAGTTTTAGTGCATGTCTGTCTGTTTCCCTTGTCAATGACCATCTCCTCAGTTGTATTCTTGGGTTTTGTCCCAGGTTGCAGGCAACTGTCTTGGAAAGGTGCTGCTGTGAATCAGAGAGCCCTGAAGAGTTTCTTTCTCTCAGTGGACTACTTCAGTCTTTACAGACCTGAAATCTACAGGCTACCAAGGTGCCTGGAATCCACTTCTGCTGCTTCAAATCTTCTGTGGTCAACAGGAAAATATTTACTTGCTTCTTCAGCTTGCTACTGTGCTTTCTTCTGCACTGCTGTAAGCAAAGCACGTCAGTGCAATAAGATGCCCACCCAAAAACACTGTTCTCATTTTTCTGGCTTTTTGAAAAAGGTAATGGGACTCCAATATGTGCAGTAAGTAGGAGCTGCTTGGTTCCTAAGAGCTATTGTCATTGCTTCTGGTGGAATTACTCCCCATTTGATTGCCATTAAGCAAGAAACAAGCTTGGCAGGAGTTAAAAAAAGGTTCCTTTCTGATACTGAAGTAAACTACAGTTTCTACTATGAAGGTTTGGTTATCCACAAATCCAGAGCAGCTGGTCAGCTTTCTCTTTTTGATCATTTTGGTAAAGACCTGCTGCCAACATCTGAAATAACACTGTTAAAATTATATAGCATTTTCATGAGGGAATTCTAGGTTACTCTGAGGTGAAGCCATCCATGGAAGTGAGAAGTGTGTAGGGGGGGTTGTTGATTTGCAACAGCAGCTTTCCAAGGGAAATTCCCTGGAATCTGGGACAAAACCTATCAGCCTCCTGTTAATGAAGCAGTGATAAGGAGAAAAGGGGGAAGCTGAGTATTTAACTGGGAAAGGTATGTATGAAAGAAGAGAGTCTCCACATTATCAAAAGCCAAAGCTGACAATGGGGAAGGTGCTAAAGGAGATGGCAAGAGGCAGGTGGAGAGGGGAGGAAGTGTCCCACTGTGGCTACAGGGAAGGGAATTGAAAAACAACAGCAAAACCAGGCACGCTGTTTTGTCGTTGCTGAGCAATGACTGCCGACCTGCTCGCACACTGCTTTCTCTGGAGAGCTTCTAGATCTGGCTGCCCGAAGCGGCGGCTGCCAGGGGCAGACAGGGACTCTTACAGAGAAGGCTTAGTGGCTGGCCAACCCCGCTGAGGGTTTCGCTCCATGCCACAAATAGACATGCTGAGCAGTCGCAACTCCAAACAAGGTGCTTGGCAAAAGCAGCTGCTGCTTGGCAACCTACTCGCGCCACTGTGCAGTATCTCTGCGTCACCAGCGCTGTTGGGAGGCCACGTGCCCCACTGGGTTGCTTGGGCAAGGATTAAGTAATTAGAGGGCATCCCTCCCCTTCCCAGACAGGTAAGAGCCATTTCATTTTAACACAGATGCTATGTGACAGTCCTTACATGGATCATAGAGAATACAGAATAACTACAACAGATGTTGTATGTTGTATGTCTGGACTCGCAGTGCATTTCTGCACTGACCTTTTAATGCAGTAGCTGACCTTTTGCATCTTTTTTTACTGAAATTAAAAACACTCTTGCGTTCTGGTTACTGCAACTGTTTATCTCTTGAGCAATAAAATACTTCATGTAATAAGCTGGTTGCCTAAGGCAACTGGAAAGAAGCTATAAATCTTTGTCTTTAATAAAAATGCACATCACAGATATGCTTTTCACATGCACCCAGCACTGCTCTAACTTCTATTTCTA
>VWYK01120455.1:0-10908 GCA_013399775.1 Semnornis frantzii
TACAAAAAAGGTTAGTAAGGACAAGCCACTGTCGTCTGCTGTTCTGAACTACTGTAGTGAGCTTGTGTGATGGGAAGGTATTGGTTCAAGCCTGAAATTAAAATTTGCAACTCTTGGAAGTAAGCACACTAAAGCACTTTTAATCTCCAGGATGCATTTTATTAGTACATAAAGTAGTACAAGACCTATTTCTGGCAAGGAAAACAAATCTACTGAGAAAGATTTAAAAGTTTAGTAATAACGACTCACTTTGGTGCCCATTGGGCTCTAGCTGATGGGTCTGTACCTCCAGTACTGGCCAAGTTCAACTTTCCCTGGCTTCCTGACAGCCCCACTGTCCATGAGGCCTGACAGTTGTCAGTTGACAATATTTAATTATGTTACAGGATATCTCTGCCCTGTGGTCTGAAGGCATAAGGTGAATAAACACTAGCTAGTTTGCATGGGTAACAGTGACTACAGACAGCAAGATCTCTTTACAGGCAATAGCGACAGATGAACACGTTTAATTACCATCCAGAAGAATCTCTCCTCTCATGAACTGTGAGACCAAACCCAGTGAGAGCAGAAGCAGAACACAAGCTAATCTGTGTTTGCCCCTCACCAGTAACAGCTCCTTTGTAACACTTCAAACAGATTAACTGGCTGACAAAGCATTAATTTATTTTTTAATTCCACAGTTGGAGAACTGTAAGAAACTAAGCAAATGGTATTAGTAAACGCACAGAAGCAACAGGAATGCCTGAAATAAGCATCATGTTTCCCTCGCTAGATATTCATATGCAAGTAACTGGGAATAATGTGGACACACCTCAGTGGTAATTGAGCCTTTAGAGGAGACCTTCAGTACTGGTGACAGATTAAGAGGTTGGTGTCATAAGTTTTGACAGTCCTGCAATTTTGGTATAGCTGGGTTTATAGAGAAACTGAACACTGTAAACACTTCAGCGTTCAGTATCAGCTGCAGCACCACACATGTTATCAGAGCACTGGTAACTTATGAAAACAGACCATTTGATATTTCCACATCACAGAGCAAGTCGATGTGCAAAACCAAAGTCAAGTCCAAACACCACAACTATTCCAATAGATAACAAGCAGGAACTGTTAGGAACGAGTTCTTTACCACGAGGGTAGTGGAACACCAGAACAGGTTGCCCAGGGAGGTAGTTAAGGCCCCATCCCTGGACGTATTCAAGGTGAAGCTTGACAAGAGTCTGGGCAATCTGAGGATGCTCCTGCTTACTGCAGAGGGGGCTGGATTAGATGACATTTTGGGGGGTGGGGTGGGGTGTCCCTTTCAACCCAAACCATTCTATGATAAATTTCAAAAATAATTTCCTCAAGGAAACTCCAGCAACATTATCAGGACTGTCGAAGACAACAATCTAAAAACATTATTCTTACTGCCACTAGTGTAAAAGAGTTTAAAATAATTTGTTTCCTGAATAATAAGTTCCATGCTGTGTAAAGTAATTATCGCATCTCTCAATTTCCCAATTCTTGCATTATTTTATTAAAACTGATTAATGTTTTTAGCATTATGAGACTAAATAAATTTGCACAGGAGTATAACAGTCAGTCTACACTCATCATTGTAGACTTAAATGCTAACTGTAAAAGCAGTAATATTCAGACAGTAAATAACAAGGCTGCATCCCAAACTCCTCACATGCTCTGGTAAATCCTTTAACTCAGCAAATGCCTGAAGATGAATTGGAGTGGGCTGGAAAAAAAACCTGTATAATCACAGAGGGAGAGGCTGGTCAGCCAGGGCAATGTCAAGGTCACCCATGGACAATGTAACACTTCCCGCATAGTCTGGTTACAAGAGGTCAGGCCTCTATTTCAATAAAAGACTTGGATTGTTAGTGCTTCAGGTCATTTATTCCCCTAAGCACTGCACAGCTCTAACTCATTGGGCTGTATTGAGTTATTCATCTAATCTTTTATGATGGAGAAGAAAAAAAACAAAAGCAAGCAATGATACCTAGGAAGTTCACATAGTATTCTGCACTGTTCACAATATATGTTGGAGCACAGGTGAATTCCACCCAACATCTCTAACCCTGCCATGACAGAGGAAGATTTCTATGTTCTTCTCCAAAGAATCACAAGTGGTGCATTAAATTTCTCTTTTGACTACTGTGACTAAATGCATAAGTAAAAAACAAACTACTTCTCATATTCCCACTACATTTGAATCATGCTGCTTCCTCTTCCTGACAAACACTGTTTCTCTTCCTTCTTGTTTAAAAAGTAATTTTTATTGTAAGCAGGAAGAGTAAGAAACTGTCTCACCAGTTTTCATCCTCAGTTCTGCAGGTTAGCAGGTAATTTAATTAAAAATGTACTGTTTTGACATACAAGTTCAAGCAAGTTTAAAAATGTGGATCAGCAATGGAGAAAGCTACAAAGATCTGCTTAGAAATAACTATTATAAAGGAAGAATTTGCTACTACACTGTATCATGGGTGCTATAAACATAAAAGTTTTGTGTGGAAAAGATGAGCCTTATATGCTGTCCTGTAGGATTCTGTCTACCTTACATTAGAGCAGCCCTAATTAAAAGTTTGTGCTTAAATCTTTAGCTTTAGTGATCTCTAATGTGCCATCTGAGTCTTAACAAGAATTAATGCCAAGGAACTGAATGAACTGAGCAAATACTAATAGAAGGACTATCTAGGAACTGACCCATCAACTAAGACTTCCCCAAGTCAGAAAAAGAAAAAAAAAAAAAAAAAAGGAAAGGGTTATTTGAGAAGGTGGAAGACCAATCTTGTCTAACATAGACCTTTTATGTTTCATATTAAAACAGAAGGAAGAGTTTCTCATGAGCCCAACAAATAGCTGGGGAATGAACAGTTTGAAGCTCGTATGCTGCCAAGCTCTATGCTAATTATAAGGATTCTGTGGTAACAAGTACTAAGTACATTTAAATATAAACCTGTGTACTGTAGTCTACTTACTTACTATCAAACTCTGTAAAAGCAAATTCAAGTATCAGACAACAAAAAAAAAGGCACGTCAATGTTCAAAGAACACTAGCAACTTCCAACATTGTTCTTTGGGCTCACAACATAAGGTATCATTCATTTTAACTGTTCTGTTCTGTGAACTAGATGCTGAAATATTAAAATAATTTCTTAAAATCTGCAAAAGCATTTATTTTCCTTTCTCTATAAAGGATAAAACATTTGAGTCTGATAAACAGACTCAGTTCCCTGTCAGTTATGGATATTCTTAAAGTTGGTTAAAAAAAGTAATACACGTAATCAGAATTTTATCATAAAAGTTCTGATTCTCTGGATACTTAAATAAGAATCCTTAGCCTCATAACTATTATTTCAAATTTCTACTCATTACAGAAGCTTAATCACTTGAATCAAATCTTACCATGATCTGATCTCAGAGACATACCAATCCCGTACAGTATTTCTTTTCATTACCTAGTAAACAACACACTGCAGGCAAATTAAACAAACCACTGAAGATGTAGAGTATCAGGAAGGAAACACTGAACCTAGCTAGCCTTACAAACTCTAACAACATTCTTCTATTGAATGCATGGAATTTATTCTATACCTTCTGTGTAGAAGCTTCATGTGGTTAAAGCCAGATAATTCTATAAAACAATACCATATTTATCTAATATTAGGATTAAAAGCCAAACACTGGCTACACCTCTGACAATCAAACACTGCTATCTAATTTTAAACAGACAGCTTTGGGCCTTGTAACAAAACAAGCCTCAGAACTGCTACACAGAATTGCCTATCTGGAGGGTCTAAATAGTTGAAGAGCTAGTGTGAATGCTGAAAATACCCTCATTTTTACTAAGTAACTACAGCAGATTTCCTTTCTCCAATACCTTATGAGATTTATGGAATCTCTAAGATGGGATACTGGCTCATTTAAAGTCATTTTACAAACTCTTTTCCAAGCTATTACAAAAGACATTTAGAACTTGCAATGCAGCTTACCACTGTGCTCTGACACTGTAAGCACTGTTAATTCACCAACCTTGAAAGAAAACCAGAAAAGGCCTTTCATCATCTCTCAGACTTTTTCCTAACAACAACCTGAAAAGGGCTGCTTTTCAATTAAACACAGAGGTCTTTGTAATATTTTAATAGATATTTAAAAATATCTCAGTATGAGAACTACACTTAGAAAAAGGATATTTGTGTATACACTCCATGATTACAAAGAATAAAATCTTAGTCATTACTCTCCACGTTTGTGATAGGTAGGGTGTAATGCTTTCTTATAAATCGCCCTAGGATGAACACTATGTGGGCACAAACACAGACTTTAGTGGAAATGTAAGGCTCCATCTTGTGCCTTTTGAAGTTAATTGAAGTTCTGTTATTCTTTTTAATAGGTAGCACAGTCTGTTCTTCATTTAACACTCTTGTCCTACATGCATTCATCTGGCACTCTACATAGAAATCCAAATGCTAAAAAAAAAAACATAAAAAAATCCAAAACCCAGGCCACAGACCTACATTCACATCAAGTGTAAATTAGTCTCTCTTCATTACAGTGAAAATTATTGAGCAGAGAAGAATTCAAGACATGCGTTTTATTTTTATTTAATGTTTGAACAGACTAAACAGAAAAAAAAAAATCAGATTGACTTTCCATCATTATAAAATTCACTTCTTGCTTGGAGACAAAAGTTGCAATGACTGAAATGTAATCAGTCTCCCTCAATCTCCAGTTTTCTGAGAAGAACATTCTATTTTTAACAAAGCCCCCAGAATGTTCACTTTAGAAAAATATAATAAATCCATTTCTGATTTATTAGTTATTTCAAGGAAAGTTCTTGGATCTGAATGATTTGCTTATCTTCCTTTAGATGTCTTTTGCAGAGGAAGTGTCAGGGAGCAGCAAGGGTTGGCTGCTCCCTATGAGACAGGTAGATGATAACAACATACCTGGGCAACGTGAGGTGGGCAGGCCTAAGTAGCAGATAGGTTCCGCCAAGAATCCAGGTCAACAAGCAGCTCTGTGAGGTAAGGTCAAGCCAGGGACATGAGCCAGGATCAGGCCCCTGTAATCACTAGGCATGGCCACAGCATTAAGGCAAATCCAAATCAGGCAAGAACACAAGTCTGGCAGCCAGGGATCAGAGACATCCACAGCGAAGCACAGTTGAACTGAAGATACTTCTATAACACAGCCCAGCAAGGGAGTGAAAGCTCCCAGGCTGAGCTGAAATGGGGCTCCTCGGCCCACAGGTGGGTATGAGAGAAGACCCTAGATGAGTCTGGTGAGGGCTGTTAACGTCTGTTAGTGCCCTCAGGACCTGACAAAAAGAGATGTGTTTCCATTTTTCAAGCAGCAGCTGAAGCAGATAACGCTTTCCCCTAGGGGGGACAAAGAAGCAATAGAAGATTTCAAAAGAAACATCTTACTTTACAAAGCCTTGTAACTTAGAACCACAACGTTTTTTTGTGGATGAACAATACAGGTAGCTCGTTCTTATGCCCTGTGGGTTATGCAAGTGAACTATGTTATTGGAAGAATCATAACCAAGGCCAATCTGAGAGGGCTGTCAAAATGAAAAGAAGTGATTTCTATATAGGATTTTAGAAAGAATTTGATCCTGAGAAATGCTGACCATTTCCTAGGAGGTTGTAAGCCTTCAACTTCCATCACGACTCTCCCTGTACTAACATCTTGAAATTTCCAAGAATCTCTGGATCATACAGAAACTGAAATGGTGCATAAGGCTTTCTGCTAATAGTTCTAGAAATTCCCTAATGGTTTCAGAAACTGACATGTACTAACCAAAACTGCCAAAGACTAACTAGGCTCATGGAGACTTTTAGCACCATGTTTAGGCTTACGTGAATCAAATCTGCATTTTGGGTTGTAAAGAAGTTTGACAAATACGGCAGATTAAAATTTATCAGTAAACATACAAACGAAAGAGTTCAACTTCTAGCTACCTTTTATTGAAAAAAAAACAAAACTCCACAAGTCTGTCTACCTCTTGTTATGAACCACTGTTAAAAAAATGTTCCGCTTTAATGTACAAAAAGTATGTAGCTGGTGGATGCCCATTTAAAACTGGAGCATTGCTGCCTATAGAGTGCACACACAAATATTATCTTGTTACTTGGTGAAAGCACTTACTTTTGCATCCTCTGTCTCTGAAAACATGAGCTTGGGAATCTGACATAGACAGATGCTTTCTTTGACAGCCCATTTCCTGCAGAGGTGATGCAGAAGGACTAACCAACCAAATTTTGAGAGCTTTCTTTTTTGCAGAAAATGAAGTCAGAGTTTTTTGAGTTTCTGAAACTTAATACATTGCCCATAGAATTAAAAAAAAAAAAAAAAGTATTTTTCATATATTGTAATACTTCTGAGTCACGCTCTCCCTTTTTAAATGGTATCATAGCTTATTTTATGACCCTTAGTTCCTCAAGGCTATACAGTTCACATATCATTTATTTTTTTTTTCCTCTCCTTCCTTGGGAAGCTCTAACATATTGTTCTAGAAATTTGTAATTAGGTAGTGATTGGCTTTTGTTTTTCAGCTGTAGAGATGACTGGTCTGTTATCATCCCAACATGTTTCATGTCGTTTAATGAGCATGTAACAACAGTAAGGACAGAGCACAATGGGTGTCAAAAGGCAAACACACCTGTGTTAGGCTCAATCAGCAGCACTGTGTGTATGTTTAGCTTAGTTCAAGAACAATCCTGAGGACTCTGGGTTCATGACTGGAAAAAGACCCCAGAACTACTTTCAGGACTGTGTCCTCAGATTAGATAATCAAGTTTGTGCAGTCTCCTGAACTTATTTCAGAGCAAACAGGTGCAAGCAGTCCTGGCACTGTGAGGTAACCCTGAACCCTCCTCAGACTGACAGTTGCCAGGCTTCCAGGAGACCACAACCACTGACCTCCCCTGACCACGGGGATGAATGGTTGCCTCTGCTATCGCTGATGTTATCCGAACCCTGTCAGGGCCAGAAACTCATCGTGATGGCTGGCATAGCACAGGCTCACGAGGTCTTCCCCTCAGGTGTAGGTGGGCTGTGAGGGGAACAAGGGCAGGTACGGGAAAACGGGGAGTGACAGGTGAGAAAGATACAGGGTACTGTGGCTTGTACAGTGACGACTAGGGAAAAGTGCACTCGGGGAGCGAGTATCCCCGAGCGACGTTTACGACTCTAGGCGCGGCAGCCACCCCCGGCGAGGGAGCGGCCGCCGTGAGGCAGCACAGCGACACCTCCACCTGCGCGCCACGCTCAAGATGGCGCCCGACGCCACGCCAACAGTGCCACATTTTTTCCGCTTTCGATTGGTGAAGAGGGCTGGCAATCTGTGACCCCAGCCAATCGTCCCGCCCGGTAAGGCATTGGGGGCGGTGCTGCGGCCTGGTCCTGCTGGAGGCTGAGAAACTCTATCGCAAGAGCGGAGGCGGGATATGAGTCGCCTGGGCCCGTGTTTGAGCCCGCGGCCCTTCCTTGGGTCCTGGGCAGTGTCGCGGCGGTTGCGTCGCGTCTCGGTAGCGGCCGGTCTGCGCCAGAGCCCAGCGGGCTCCGGCACCACCTCTGTCGCAGACATAGAGGAGCTGCTGAGTCGCTCCGTCCCTCCGCTGCCGCCCTACGAGACCAGGGAGAAGGCTCCGCGGCCGGCGGAGCTGCGCAGCGCGGAGTTCATGCGGTACTACCGGGACCTAGAGGCCGGCCCGCCCCGGGCCGAGCTTCTTACCCGCTTGGCCCGAGACTTCGGCGTGGACCACGGCCGGGTGGCGGAGTTCAGCACCAAGGTGCTGCAGGCCCGGGAGCAGCAGAGGGAGCTGGGGGCTCTCCTGCAGGCCGAGGACAGGCTCCGCTACTACCTGAACCCCCAGTACCGGGGTCTCTTCCAGCATCTGGGCCGCCTGGAGGGCGGGCTACGCTTCCTGGTGGAGCTGAGGGGCGATCTGGTGGAGGGGCTGGCGACCAAGGCGGTGGACGGGCCGCATGTCAAGGTGAGGGCTCAGCTAGCGACGGGTGGCTCTGAAAGGGAGTCGGGGGGAGGCCAGAGGGGATGTGGTGTGGAGCTTCCAGCTCATGGTGCTACTCATGAATTCTCCACATTGAGCTGAAGTGTCCTGTGAACATGATTCACTGTTGGGGTCTCTGTGACACAAGTGAAGCCCCTTCCCACACTCTGTGGCATCAGGGGGAGCCAGCTTTGCAGACAGATATGGAAAGGAGGGGCCCATGATGTGGAGCAATAGACTTTCCAAACTGAGATGGCAATGGGAGTCCGGGCTGTGGGCTGTGAAAGGCTGACTTTAAGGCAGTGGAGGAAGTGCCACACTGACACAATATTACAAAACAGAGCTAATGTTGGGGCTGTCAAGCTGCATGAGGAACTGGCTGCAGAAGTGACGTGTAGTAGTGTGGCTTTAATTAGAGCCCAATACAGCATCCCTCAAAACTTAACTAGGTAGTGCCTATACAAACAGGTGAAGTGGAGCTTCCTCAGTGGTTGCATGGTGGAGTAAGGTGACATGACAATGGAGGAAGGACTGATGTAGCATATTACAGTGGCAGAAGGTGACAGGACTTCCCAGAAGGCAATGAAGAACGACAGCAGGTTGATCAGATGCCCTAACCACAAGTTGTTTGTCAATATTCAGATCTAAATTAAGTTTGACATCAAAAGAATGTTTTTAATGTCAGTGGTGCCAGTAAACCATGCTCCTCACAATTGAAGTAGCAACAACATTGGTAATCCACTTCCAGTTGTACCATCTTAAGTGAAAACAGACTAACATTGCAAAGTTGATAGGGTAGAAATGTTTAAACCAGATTCATGTACATGCATCAGATAATACAGTACGTTCGGAAACATACCAAACCCATCTGAAAGTAGGAAAATACTGTCAGCAAAACTGAAACTTCAATAAAAAGGCCCTTCATAAGCATTCTGTTATGTTTTCTCAAAATATTTTTTTGTAATCTTTGGGCTTATTGTATGAGTGAACTTAGTTCTACATATCTGTGCTTGCAATGGTTTTCTGTGGTTGGTCAGTTTTGCAAATCTGTTGGCTGGGTGTTTGTTTTTGTTTTTTTTTTTTGTTTTTTGTTTTTTGTTTTTTTTAAACCTGACACATTAGCCAGGAAAGATTAAGAGAGAGCTTGTTTTTTGGTTGTTTGGTTTTGGTTTTTGTTTTTTTGGTTTTTTTTTTTGTGGTTTGTTTGGTTTGTTTGTTTGTTTGTTTGTGGCGTTGTCTCTCATAAATCATTACACTGGACACTGTTTTCAGTTTGGAATTTCATTTAGGTAATTCTCATCTGTTTCTCGTAGCAACCAAGACCTACAACTATGACCTATTCCAGTGTTCTTGCTAGCATGTTTGGGAAGGTGTTACATCTTGCTTCTGAAATAAGCATCTTGCTTGACTTTTTAAAATCTCTTTACTGTGATTGCAACTAAGTGTCAGAATAACTATAAACACCCAAGGGAGAGACCAACAGGCAGGAAATCTTGATTGTGCAATGGAGGCAATTACTAACTGATGCAAGTGTTTTGTGATGAGTAGTTGTATTTAATTTGGTGCCTTAAGCCATATGTGTGAGATACTGTGTTACCTGTTCTGAGGCTAAATGTCAAGAGCAGAGAAAACTATATGGCAGAATATCCAGGCTATAGATTTGGGGCTGGAAGTGTTCTTAAAGTTGACTTTTTTTTCTCTTCCTTTAAAAATATAATGTAAAGATTGAATAGTGAACTGTTCTTACAATACAACATATGTTTTGGGATCTTTTAGTGGACAATTTCAGCGTGGTTCTTTGTTGGCTTCCCTAACTGCAGGAAAGAGATGAAAAATTGTGTAGAAAAGCTATGGAACTTGGCATGGATGTTGAGAGTGTCAGGATTCACTGTTATATGTGATGAATTCTTGTCTTAAGGTATTACTGTAAAACAAGCAGAAGCAAATTACCTGATGCGTGTTTCTCCATTGGTTTCACTGTTCCTGAATCATTAACAAAATAGATGATGCACTTGCAAACTGGTGCAGTATTGTCTTCTGTCACTCCCATGTATACACATCTTCATAACACCCTCAGTTGTCTCTCATAAATCATGTCTTTAAGTCAAATTGATGATTAAACTAAAAAAAATGTGAATGCCTACCTTACTCTGATTTTGTGTATTTTGTGGCATGTGCCTGGCTGCACTGCACTCTAAACTGTGCCTCATCATTAGACTTGTGAAAGATTCTGAGCACTGAAGCCACTGAACTATTGTAGCCATGTCCATTAAATCAGAAGTCATAGTGCCCTAGCTGTCAGGAACCAGCATAAGGCAAATTACATTGAAACATCTGACTTAGAAGAAATTGAGAAGAATGGTGACTACCTTACTGGAAGAATTCCATAGATCTTGAACACAGACTCTTAAAAATGCTTTGGAAGTGCTTAAAATGATGAATTGTGCAGAGAGAAGGAATGTGGTGCAAATAAGGTTTAGTTTAAGCTTGTTATTAGAAGGCAAGACAGAAAAATTGGAGGTATCCTCAGTGACGAGTTATGACACAGTAAATGCCATTCTGTGGATGTTTAAAAGATGTTGAATACTCTTGGCACAAGTTTCATGATAATCAGATGGCAAAATTCAGCAGTAAACTGTATTTATGTAGCTATACAGCTTTTTTTCACAGAGTCCATGAAAAAAATATGTATAGGACATATGGTAAAGAGCAAGTTTTCTTCACAATCTGTCCCAGAGGTGGATTTTCTTATCTGTTAAGTACATGAATCAATTATTGTTATTGTAAGTCTTATGGATAATGTAAAAATGACCATTAAAAAAACTCCAGGACTGACACATAAGAATTTGCTTAAACAATTACATTACAATAAAACTGGGCCTGTTGAATGATGCTGTTT
>VWYK01120460.1:6614-122088 GCA_013399775.1 Semnornis frantzii
CCTTGTGGAACTTCATTCAATTTCTACCCACCTCAGTCTCTCTGAATGGCAGCACAAGTAAAGCTAAAAGATTCCACCACCACCCCACTCCATTTACTGCTGAGACTTGTGCAGATGACCAGCGCGACCTGTTTTCAGTTGATCACTCCCTGTAAACTCACATCTCAGCATGGTAAGTCTGTAGCACATGTGAAAATTTGATCACAGGTACCCGAGATTTTCCCCTCCGGTATAAATAATGAAAGACATCTTTGCATGAAAGCAGCATTAATGAGAGGTTCAAAATAGGACAGGCAAAATACGTCAAGCAAACTGAACCCAAACTTTCCTTTATTAGATGATGACTTGCGAAATGTCTAAAACCTGCCCCACAGCCTTAGTCACTGTTGGCTAAGCAGCTGTAAGAACAGCAATGGCAGATTACAGAGTGCGAACCTCAAGTCTCACTGTTTTGAGGGGTTCAACCTCACCTGTTTTAAACAACTTTAATCTCTTGTTTAGCCTTGCTGACCTCCTAACAAAGCTGCAAGTGTGCACACTTGCATCTGTGCACAGCCCACAGATATGACTCTCTGCCTTTTTGCTGACATGCAGAAGTTATTTAAAGTGATGGTTTCTCACTAGTTGTCACCTTCCTGGTCCCAAAAGAATGAAAAGCTGAAAAAAAAATTGGGAAATTCATTTGACTACTCATCCTTGAAGGCAGAGGTTAATATTGGTCTGCTCAGGGTAAATAAGTTATGGGTGTCCAACCATGGAGTGAAAAAAAAAAAAAATGAAGGGTCTTCATAAATTTGAATTAATTCCCTTGGAACAATTACTGGTTTTCATTACCCTGCATTGATGAAGTTCAACTATATTTAGTCATGCAATTAGGACCACTGTCTGGAAACCAGTGGAAGTTTGAGCTGTGTCAATCCCATGAAGGAAAATTTCTGGTTAGTGGCCACAGTATCGATAGAAAACATATATAAAGAAACATAAATTCAAATAGCTGATTGCCAATGCTTTTTGTTTTGGTTGCCCCCACCCCCACCCCTTCCTTAATATTAACCTTTTCTAATGTTTCCAAAATGTTTTTTCTCTTGGAGATAGGTATATACTAAAGATGAAACTGCACAAAGACTTCCTCTCCCTGTCTGGGGAAAAATCATACCACTAGATACTGGTGCTATCAATACAATTGCTGCCCTGCTGCTTTAATGTCTGCAACAGGATTGTTGCACAGTAGTCCATGGCAAATAGCTGCTGCAGTTTGCTGACTTTGAAATGCTTTTTGTTCTAGGTGGCTTTGCTGTGAGTTTTCTGCCCCTCTGCTCTGAAGCTGGGAGGTCTGCTCCAGCAAATTCAGCACACACCATAGATGCCAAGTCCCTGCTCTGCCCAAACAGTAAGATCTATTCTGACCACAGAAACGAGGCACTTTGAAACCAACAGCAACCAAAGTTACAGCCACAGTCCTAGGGAGTGTCTGTGGTGGCTTTTCTGCTGTTGTGCCCATACAAGTCTCCGCAGCTGCGGAAAAGAAGCACACGTGTCATTTGCTCTCTCATTACATCCTCTGAAGGCAGCACTAAGTCCTCTCATTACACTATGGAGCTCTCTATAACACTCACCAGCATGTCACACTCAAGGCACTCATCTACTGTACCCTAACAGATTTATGATTATTATGGTCTTTAATTGTGACACTGAAATTCTGATTTCAAATCTGAGATGTAAATACTCTACAGCAAGAACGAACACAGCTATTTCTCAAGCCAGGTGTTTAAAAAACATGTCAAAGCACAAGGAAACATTCACTTCCAATTTATCTACTTGTCGGGTAACACCCATCTAAATGTCAGAAATACCTTTACTCCCAGCTATGACTTCCTGGTAGTTCAGCATGAAACAGTAGCTAGGCACTAGCAGCTGAAATGGACAAAGAGGGTTTGTGTGAGTCCAGAGCAGGCCGCAGAGGTGACCCAAGGGCTGGAGCACCTCTGCTTTGAGGACAGGCTGAGGGAGCGGGGGGTGTTCAGCCTGGAGAAGAGAAGGCTCCAGGGGGACCTTAGAGCTGCCTACCAGTGCCTGAAGGGATCCTGTAGGAAGGCTGCAGAGGGACTTCTCATGAGAGGGTCTAGAGACAGGACATGGGGGAATGGTTTGAAGCTGAGGCAGAGCAGGGTTAGACTGGAGCTGAGGAAGAAGTTCTTCAGTAGGAGGTTGGTGAGACTCTGGAACAAGCTGCCCAAGGAGGCTGTGGCTGCCTCCTCCCCAGCAGTGCTGAAAGCCAGGCTGGGTGAGGCCTCAAGCAGCCAAAGACTGGTTGAGAAGTGTCCCTGCCCATGGTGGGGAAGTTGGAGCAGATGATCTCTGAGATCCCTTCTGACCTGAGCCAAGCTGTGTGATTCTATGGGTTAAAACATACAGCAAGCCTGAATTCTAAACACATGAAAACGTGGATTTTAAATTGTCCTCACTACCCAGCAGTCTTCCTGGCATCTTTTCATGTATGTCAGCTCTCTCAAGCTACAAACATGGCAAGGTTGAAACTGAAGTGGAGTTTAGAGCTGATCTCTCAACAACTTGCCTGCTTTCTCCAGCATGGCTTTAATGCTCAACTGCTAATGTGTTAGATACCTGGTGGTAAAAAAAAAAAAAAATTAAGAAAAAAATGTTCCCCGAAGTAACAACAAACCCTTGGAAGTCAATTAATGAAGAACCAAATGGCAAAGCAGATTGGATTGTTACTACCAAATGGTGTTTCAAACACAATCTAATTAGGCGATAAAATGGACCAACACAGACTGAGAGTAAGCAAGCAATTAAGTGCTGTGTCTCACCGAGTGGGAGAGGTATCATCTACACAGGACATTTGGCACTTAGCTCACTAGCAACTTATGTTCCTCAAGGGAAGGATGAAGTGAATGGGAGTAGAGGATGGCTTCTTCAGGCTGAAACATCTTCGGTTTCATTCGGATTTTATGAGGAGTCAGAACAAACCTCTAATGGGTTGGTGCTAACTCTGAGGGGAAATACTGAAGCTCTGTACAGCAGTAGATGATCCTTCACATCATCAGCACTTGGCACAAAATTTAGTTTGGAAATTTGGTATTTCCTACATAAAATAACTCCAAATCTTGCATACTGAGAAGAGAAGATGATTTGTATAGCTTGGATTTAACTTCAGATTTCAGGAGAGAAACGGCTTCATCTGTTTGATTCAGCTGGAAGCAACTCAAGGCATATATTTGTCAGTCATCCACTCTTCTTCAGCCTCTTCAAAATTCAAAACAAGGCACATATTGCAGAAGACCTTTTCATGAGGGTGTCTAGAAACAGGCCAAGGGGGAATGGTTTGAAGCTGAGGCAGAGCGGGGTTAGAGCGGAGCTGAGGAAGAAGTTCTTTAGTATGAAGTTGGTGGTGCCCATGGTGGGGAGAGTGGAGGAGATAAGCTCTGAGGTCCCTTTCAACCTGAGCCATTCTAGGACTCTGATTTTCAGTATGAGAAAAAGGTTTTACTCTCGGGCTTCTCTGCTTCAATCTTGATTGCTGCATATACTGACATTAGCTTTCACTTAATACCAAGGCAGAAGAGCATGTGCATACAGGTAAGTGCTGCACAGCACAATGCTAACAAGGGAGGTGCTTCTTAAACCTGCACAGTTCAGCTTGTCAAAACAGCAGTGCTGAACACCCTGCAGTGCTCCATTTTGGGGGATGAGCTGGATGTGTACCCACATGCTGCACTTCCACTGAGATTTTAAAAGCTGTTTGCAGATCATATCAATATTCTATCAGATCCTGTCAATGAACAATATTCCAAAGCTCTGCCAGCTTTGCAAGCTACTTAATTGCTGTTAAAGTCTGCTAAATGCTTAGCCCCAGTGAATAAGACTGATAATTACTGAAGAGATTTGTGTGATGAACAAGGTAAAGATAACTTTGAAGACATTTTCTAATACAACCAAGTACCTTCATGACAGCTTTTTCACTCTTGCTCATTCCATTTAAAGAGTTTCTACTTAAGGTACCTGATCAGGATTCTACACAAGAGGTCATTTAGCGAAGATGCAGGATTTTGAACATCGCAGAGATCCAGCAGGTAGTGATGCATAAAATACATGTGAAAGCGTTTTCAAATTGCTTTGTAATTGGCAATTTTGCCCTGACATTTATCCAACAAACACTGATAAGTTCTTATTTGATGTATGAGTGTACTCTTTTTTTCTGAGAAAAAAAGAGTCCTCTGATTCTCATCTCTTGCTGTACTGCACAATGATAAAACAATCTCCAATATTTCTGTTACTACATTAGGGGAGAAATAAACCCAAGCTATATAAAGACTCTTAGCAAGGAAACATTTTTGAATCCTACGGGCAAAACTGTGTGCTTGAAAAAAAGAGTTCAATTCCCTAGACTCAAGTGGCAGGCATCACCACTGATGTACAGCCTTTGTTAAACATTTCAGCATTATGCGGGTTAAGATTGTTTTTTTTCTTCCTACAGTACTGCAACAGATGTGAGGAAAGGAGATGTTTTTGCTTTTAAAAAGCCTGTAAGAACACAGAGAAGATCTGTGACCACCTCTCTGGAAGCTGCCTGAGTGACTGCAGGCAGCTAGCACTGTGATTGCCACAAACACAAGGTACTTACTGCCCATTTACAGAAATCAGAAGTTTCTCTTCATCCAAATTCACTTTGTTACTTCATCAACATCATTAATATTTCCTCAGCTTTTCACTGAGTAGATTCACAAAATATTTTAAGCCTTCTCATTAAACCACTGAGTATTTCTTAGTTTGTACCACAAGAGGGAAAAAAAAAAAAAAATCATATAAGGATGTCCAAATCCTCCTCAAACCCATTTCAGATTTGCGAGCTTCTGGTTTCATTCCCTGACATATCTCCAAAGTCTTCAGGCATTTCCAGTCACAGCTGAAGGTGCCATGGCAAGTTCCACTCTGCAATCATTAATTTCCCTAAGTGAAAACAGTGCCAAATCTACAGCCACATTTAAACATTTCAGCCTCCCATGCCTGATCTCACTCGATAGAGCTGCAGATTTTGGTGTGTAGGGTTTTTGGTTGGTTGGGTTTCGTTCAGTTGGTTTTGTTTCATGGGTGGGATTTTCTTAAGATATAATTGTCTTCAGGCTGAGGTGTCTGCTTCACTTGGTGAACTGGAGTGCAACAGGCTTTGCTTCAAACCTACTTCTCAGTCAGACAAAAAAAAAAAAAAGAAAGCAACACTCCCACCCAGACAAACCCCAGTTACAAACATGGGTCCTTAAGGGCTTACATGGGATTCAAAAGGTGCTCCAGCCCTTCAACTGATCCCCATCTGAGAAGTCCAACCTCCTGGACAGAGATGATGGCTGTGGCCAGGGCAGGAATTGCTGGTTCCTCACTCCCAGGAATTGCCTACAGCACCACCCAGTGCCTGAGAACAACTCAGTGACATAACGCTTGCAAAGAAACTGCTCCTTTGTCTCTGATGAATCAGTGCTGGCATCCGGTTAACAGTTCACTTAGCAGTGTCGGTGGGTGCTGCCCTTCACTGAGAATGAACAGCACTCACCACCAGCTGTTAGAGGGTGACAACGTTCCTGAAGTGATTGAGGGGAGGCAGAGGCTAAAAGTTGAAAGACACTCATACAACATAATCACAGTTACTTTGGGGTTGGCTTTCTCCCCAAGACTGCATTCAATATATCCAATATCCACCCACCCACTCATTCTCTTCCTCTGTCTCTCTCCAATCCTGGTATCCTTTAGTGTCCCTTGCTGTGTTTCTTCGTAACACAGACGTGCTGGTTTTGACTGGGACTGAGGAACTCTTCACAGTAGCTGGTACGGGACTGGTTTGGAGTAATGCTGTGCTTTAGTCACTGCTGAGCAGTGCTTACACTGTGCCAAGGCCTTTTCTGCTGCTCACACCACCCCACCAGCAACCAGGCTGCTGGTGCACTACAAGTCGAGGGGAGATGCAGCTGGGACAGCTGACCCCACGTGACCAAAGGGCTCTTCCAGAGCAGATGGCATCATAGCAAACAGAGCTGGGCCGAGGAGCAAGGGGAGGCAGCTGGAGCCAGGGTGTTTGTCTCCCCCAGTCGCTGCTGTGTGTGATGGAGCCTGACTCTCCTGGAGATGGCTGAACACCTGCCTGCCAGTGGGAAGTGGAGGATGAATTCCTTGGCTTGCTTTGCTGCTGCCCATGGCTTTAGTTTTACCTCTGACACTGCCTTTATCTCCACCCACGAGTTTTCTCACTTCTACCCTTCTGATTCTCTCCTCCATCCCAGCAGGGGGGAGTGAGTGATAGCTCTGTGGGACTTAGCTGTCAGCTGGGATTAAACTACGACAACTAGGAAATAAAAATGCAGTAGACTTAGCACTAGTGACTAACACTGCCAGAGCACTGGTGTTTTCCATCCTAACTTGAAACAGAAGACTACAACTATAATGCTATTGTTAAAAATGTAGGGGATGGAACGAGGACTTTATTCAGTGCACCTGCAAGAGGAGGATTGGCAGCAGCTGAAAGGAACACCTTAAAATTTTGGACAGTACCTAAACCTTCAACACATTCTAAAATGTAGGAACTCATAACAAGTGCCCCTCAGTTTTAATAGACAAGTCAAAGCTCTGCTACTACTACAGTTTGCAGGACACGTAAAGGGTCATTTCTGAAGCATGTGCAGAGTTGGCCTTAAAACTATGACAGAGACTTCCTATGTCTGTTTAAAGCCAGATGACCCAGCCTAGGCAGAGGTTCCAAACTGATAGGTCTCCAGTTTGTGCAGTACCTCTGGTTTCCCACTGTGATGAATTTTAGTAGCTGTGGAAGATCAAAGAACCAGGAGAAAGAACCTGGGAGGTAGGTGATGTTTGCTGGAGTTAGCATTTGCAGGAGAAATGAAATTGATTTTGTAAGACTATTAACTAATGCTGTCTTTCAGCTGCCTCCTCAACATCTAACCCCAGACTGAACATTTGAAAACAAGGGTCTAAATTCCACTAAACAATGAAGCTCTCTGTACTATTTTACACCCTCTGTGCTAATTACAGACTGCCAAATTAATTGCAATAGCACAAGCACAGCAAAGTAAATCAGCTGATGCTGTACTTCAGAATGAGAAGAGTCACCATATTTATTAAAATCGGGTTTTGGACTTTAAAAGCCTCACCCTTCCAGGATTATAAAATGAAATTGAAATTAATCACAATTTGTAAAATAAAACATCATACATTATTGTCCTTTACCATCTGCCAAGGGTTGGGTTTTGTTGTGTTTTTTTTTGTTTGTTTGTTTGTTTTTTGTTTTTTTTTTTTTGTTTTTATTTCTTCAACCATCCTGCCACAGATTAATTTTCTTCAGGGCTGTGTAACTTGCAAACGATTACAGATTGTGCTTGCAGCGGAAAGAGAAAACTCCTTCTCTAACAAATGGCACTGCAAGAGCTCTAACAGCAAGAGTGAGACAAAAGCTTGGCAAAAGACAGGTGTACATTTGGGTACATAAAACATTGACATTTTAGGCTGCCCACTGCTGCTGCACTGATTTCTTAACTTAATTTTTACAGTTTCTAAATACTGATCCTCAAATTAGACAATTCCCCCCAACACCCTTCTGCAGCCATTTTAAAAGGTCTCAATGCAAAAAAAACCCCAGAGGACTGCTTATGCAAAAGACAAACTCCTGACACGCAGAGTGGATGTGAAAGCCGAGCCCAGGTTGTAACCTGCTTTTATTCCAACAAGTCTATCTAGCTGCTCCTGCTGCCCTGGGACTGCAGCAATCACACTGCAAGAGATGGAGCTCTCCCTGAGCATTGTGGTTTTCTAACCATGGCAGGTTTTGAGCGAAGGCTTGAGAAAAGCTTTTAGCAATGTTTTGCACGGTAAAAATCTCGAGGCTTTAGAAAGTAAGATGAACTTGCACTCCCTCTTCACTACTATCAGGACAACGTGAACAGCTTTAAGAAACTTAGCAAAGAATCCGTTTTTAATGGAGTCCATGTGTTATGCACTGGAAATCAGGCACAGGCTCGCTTCATTCAGTGCTACTTGTTTTGACTAGTAGCTTCACTGTAAATAAAATTAATCCAAATTCAGCAAGGAAAGCAACAAAACTTAACATTCTCTTTCTCCTCTCAGCTCTAAGAGCTGTAGTAACTGCTACAGACACCATGCAGAGCACCAGCTTGGATGCCGCAACTGGCTCAACAACAGGGAAAACACCTCTGGCAGATTGCAGAGAGCAGAGCTGTCTGACTGTGCTGAGGTGAAGAAAACAGCTTGGACAGAAAAACTACTGCTGCCATTTCAGAATACCTTAGAGAATTAAATTTAACCTCTTCTGAACACATACCCCCCACAAATAATGTAGCATCTCAGAGATACAGGCTCTGAAGGTATTTCCACAGAAATATATGCCTGAGAGATAGTCTAAGATCCTTTTTAGGCTCATTTCCAGCCAAGAATATAGCGACAGATCTACAAAGCAAATGAACACTACACCTACAACTGAAAACAAACCAAACCAACACTACCTGCTAATCTGCAGAGGAGATGCTGTAAGCATTTGCTGTGCAGGTAGTACAGAACTGGACGACGCAGTCACTGCAAGAAGCAGAGACCACTGCCAAAATCCAAACTGCAGAGCTCTGAGGATGCTGGCAGAGTGATACACAAACTCTCACAGAACTTTGTGGATTATGTGCATGCTTATTTCAACTGTCTACTTCCAAAAGAAGGGAAACAAAAGCATAAAGGAAGACTAGAAAACACCAGCCAAAGCTCTGTGCCTCCACGTATGAAATCAGATTAGTAGAACATCAATAGCAAATGAAGATAAACGGCAAAACAGCATCAGATTATTAGAGGTACCGCTTAAATCTTCCTAAGTGCATATCAAGATGAACAGCTACTCACTAGAGGGAATCAAGCATGGCAAATAGTGCCTAGTGCAAGCAGAGCTCCCTTTCTCTGCAGCTCATTAGGGGCACTGATAAGGGCCCCTGTGAAGCACGGCACAGAGTGCCAGCTGTGATAAATACTGGACAGCGGCACGCTGCAAACCAGGACGCACCTTCAAGGATAAAAGCAGAAACTTGTCTGAGGGGTTTGCTGAAACCAGAGTCTCTGAGATCAGACTGTTTAGTAAGAGCACTGAACACAGACCATAGCACCCCCTCTGCTCTCAAATCCCCTACAATCTATTAAAGAAATCAATATTTAAACTTTGCAATTCTTACTTTTTAAAAATTACATAGTCTATTCTTAGTTTTCAATCCAATCATGAATAGGCTTGCATTAAGTTGTTTTGAGTTACTTGAACTTCTGTGATTTATCTGGCTTTGGGGAAGAAAAAAGTTCATGGATAAAGGCAACAGCTTTGATCTTTATTTTACAAATAAGAAGCTTAAAAAAAAATCATAATAATAAAACCCAATATGATGGCATCAAATAGACCAGAAATCATATCTGGTCTACTGCTTCATATCAAGCACCCCCACATCAATAGAAATAGACCTTTGCATCAAAAGAAGAGAGAGAAAGAAAAAAAAAAACTCCATAGGCAATGGAAGTGTGAGGACTTGTTCGACAGCCTCCCTCTAATAACAGTGCTTGTTGGCAGAAATGTCATCAACAACAACCTCTTCTGTTTGTCTCCTATGGTAACTGAAGAATAAAGTACAATGAGAAGTATCATTTATTATGTAAAACACAAACTGCATGCTCCCTTTCTGCTATTTCTGCTCCTTTCTGCTTCCATGGCATGCTGTGTCTGGAAGCTCTTCTGTACTGCAAATGTATCAGGGATGTTATCAGCAGTGCCACGCTGCATGACAAAACATGCTGCCAGCATGCTAAAGTTGGCCTTTCTGATAAAAAGGTAGTTTGTGTGAAATGAGGAGCAAGTGAGAGAGCTTGCAAGGGGTAAAAGCAGCACAGCAGCCACTCTTATTTGCGGTACATCACTCCCAGAGCCTTGGTCTCTCTTGACAATGTATTCAATTAGAACAAAATTAATCCAGGAAGCCACACCAGGCTTCAAGTCTGTTCAGAAACACAGGATCCCACAAACTTACTGCAAGCCTTAAAACAGCTAAGGGTACCTTTGCAATCTGCTCTTGGACATTAGAGCTGTACCAGCTGCAAAATGAAGAGATGAGAAATTAATAAGATTTTTAAAAATATTGTTTTCTTGCAAAAAAGCCAAGCAACAAGCAGGGGATGAGTCCAGAGGTCCACTTTTCCTTGGATAACCTTTCTGTCTTTCCTGAAGTATTTGCAAAGCCAGGCAAAACCATAATTTAATTTAATTCAATGAAATGAGAGAAAGGTCATATTTGCATGAGAAAATAGTTAGGTGAGAGAGCCAGCTGAAAAATCAACTACTACATCTGCACCCAAAACTTGAAGGCAGGACTGCAAATGGGAGTTTGCTTTTTGCAGGAATGACAGCAGCTGAAGACACTTCAAACACAACCTGAAGCACACTCTGGCAGAGGGACTGTGTCAAATGTTGTCTTCCAAAACCCCCATCAGAAAGGAGATTGTATTTTCCTACACCTATCATTACTGGTTATAAAGGACATTTCATTGATTTCCCCCTCTCCCTGTCTGAAGCCCCTGGAACACAGATGTGAACCAAAATTAGTATCAAGGCAGCCTGTTTGCCCAGCCTCCAAACTGAACTACAGGAATCCAAAGTAAGCAATTTCACATCTAGTTTACAACAGACTCACTTGGCACATTTAAACAGTCCCTTCATGGCCACATTAACATCAGCACTTAAACACTGATCCACTAGACAAATCACTTTACCCTAGACACATCCACGCCCCAAATTGCACAGGAAAATTAGGCTGCCAGTGATCAAGACCTGCCAATTATTTGTTTAATTTACTTGCTAACCACGAGAAAATCTTCTCATACTAATGAGAAAAATTCTAACCCAGAAATGCACCTCTCCTCCTACAAAGGAAGGAGGAAAAGAATTAAAAACCAGCAAAGCCCTTCGAGTTTGATAGATATTAGAGTTCTTTCTGTGATCCTCTTATCTCTTAGCCTGCAGACGATGGACCATTTAATGAAAAACAACAGTCCCCTTCCTATCAAAGCCAGGAAGAATGACCAACTTCTTCACAAGAGAACAGCCCAGATACCTCACAAGTGCTTTAATCACCTCGGGTTGTTTCCAACTGCAGCCTTACAGAATGCCTCCACTTTATCAAACTAGGCTCTCTGCTCCCTAAATCTATTCATTCATTTGTTGAAAATTAGTTCCTAGAAGAATTACAGAAGGATGAATAGCAGGGTGTCTGGTAGTCCCCCGGCTATGAATTAGCAGAGGCAGGACTTGCTGAACGTTAGCAGCTGCTCAGTACTGCCCAAGATCACAAAAGTACCATGCTGCCTACTTTCCTCCACTGGCAGAACCTTCTAACTACACTTGACAGAAATCAGAGATCACCTCTTAGGATCCATGGAGGCACTTCTAAGGATGTTTTTGGCCACTTCTTTGATTTTAGCTACTTCCTTCTCACTTCTTTTCCAGTGGAGATCAACAGTTGGTAGCAAATGAAACACTCCTTTGCTTCAATCAATTCACAAGGTGCAGTATTCACATAATTCCCTGTAAGTAATTCTTGTTCTGCCTGCAGCTGCACCTTCTAATATGCCCACTGCTGCTGCTTCTTTAACCTACCTTGCAACTCACCAGTGACCACGACTTCTCACATCTCCTCCTCTCTACACTCTCCTGTTGATTCAGCTCATTACATTCTGCACAACGTTTCAGACTTTTGCTCTTGCCTTTACCTCTCACTCTTATCAAGACTCAGACCTGCCTTAGGTTCAACATTTCTGCCCTCCACACACCACACACTATCTGCTTCCACACACACTTCAATGCCATCAGCTCCGAGTGACACAAGGAATCACAAGCTCACTTGGGATGACACACAGAATTTCCTATTTGCTTTTGACTCTTGGAAGCTTTTCATCTGTCCCAGAGGTGAAATGAAAATAGTCAGGATCTAAGAATTTACAGTGATTTCAGTTGACTGTATTCTTCACATTTAGAGTTTGGACTTGCTATGAAATTTTCATTATGCAACACTCAAGAACGCTTCCTCCTGCAGCTGACACGTACTCCAAAACACAACATCTCTCTCTTCCAAGTCTTCTGCATTCCACTGATTCACCACTTGCTTTAGAAGGTTTCAAATACTGGCCAGCCTGGATGAGGCCTTGAGCAACCCAGGCTGTTGAGAGATGTCCCAGCCCATGGCAGGGGAGCTGGAACCAGGTGAACTTTAAGGCCCCTTCCACCCCAAACCATTCCATGATGCTGTGATTCACATCTCAAAGCACTTAGGTGTTAATCCGAGGCACAAGAGTAACAAAGACAAACTTAAAGTTAAGTATCCTGAGGGCTCTAGAAGTGAGAACTGCCAATGCCAGTGCAGTAACAGCTCTTCCCACTACCAGCACAAGTAGCACAAAAAAGGCTTATCAATTACATACATCCAGGTTGCCTGTATATATCACTCTGCTTTCAAGTTCAAAATCTTACTTTCTCTGAGTATTGCAAAGAGGCCTCCACTGTCAGGCTAATAATCACACTTTATCCATCAAGCACCTCCAGCCTCTGTCTGTCTCTGCTTTCTGATTACTGTCTGGTTAGTTAATTTCTGCAGCTTTTCAGCTGGCACTAATCAGGAATTAAAATCTCCTATCAGCTTTGATTGATACAGACTCCTACCCTCAGTTAGAAAGGATTTTCAAAACAGGCAATTCTTGGTCTTTTCTGATTATCCACAGCCAAGCTCCTAATCCAGTCACCAGTATTTAGGAAGGCAAGCAGTGAAATGAACAATGTTGATTACAATCTACTGGGGGTTTAAAAATCAAGAAATAAAGCAATAAAAAAACCCCAAACAGCTGTTTTGGGGTTGGGTTTTTTTATTTCAATTCCAGAGAAGAAGGGATTTGAGTGAAGATGAAAAGGGTGGGCAAGAATCCAACAAAAATAGCTGGCTTAGATAGTGTAACGGCCAGTACATTTGATATCCAACAGTTTACTTTCTGGCAAGTAAACAAAGACATTTCAGTCAAGTTTACTGGGATTAAGACAGTCATTAAAAAGATTTTGCAGCTTTACAAGGGCAGATTCCAGGGGGAAGGAGGAGGAGAGTAGACTGGATGGGGAAAATCTCCTTTTTAGTTGCTTTTCCAGGTGAGGAAGCTCAGAATAAGCTTTAACTAGCCTATAACCATCAAAAGAAAGATCACAGAGTAACAGAAACTGTTATGACACCAATAATAGAGTAGCTCTACATCTGGATACACCATCATCATCTTACACTTCACCTACATGTTCTTATTGAAGCCTTCAACAAGATTGCTGCTTCTGCAGTTTCACTCAGATAACTTCTGCAATTGTTCTATTCAATAATTTTGGCTGAAAAAATGAACCAAGTGGATTTGCATAACTCAATATTACAACCACCAGTGGAGCTACTGAAAATTCAGACTCTTCTTACTGAATTGTCTCTGAATCCACCTGAATTGTTTGCTTGTGTTGTCTGAAGCTTGCCTTGCCAGAGCACCCAGGGAGGATTTCCTCGAGTCAAGCTCTGATGTGCAGATTCACTGCCTAAATGGGACAACACAAAAATCAATCCAGAGACCTATGTGGATTGGTAGCAAACTGAAAAAAAAGCTTTCGCTGTTCGACACTGAAATAAATAAAAACGTTAGCACTGCTTCTGGACTGTGATTATCAACCACACATTGAAAGTGAAAACTATCATCTACTAATGAAGTTTTACCCATTTGAGGAAAAAAAGGGACTGTTCTGCTGTCTCCAGGATCATGTGTCCAAGCTGCTAGGCACAAAAACGACCAAACTCTATGAGACTTATGCTACTCATTATTTACAGTCATGTGCTCTTAAAACACCATATCTGCTGCATGGGCATTCTAATAATGTCCTACCTTGAAAGTGAGAGGTCACTCCTCCCTTTCAAGTCATTCTCACATTTGAACTAAATGGATAACTGCAATATTAAAGACAGAGCAAAACCTACCAACTCCATCACCACTGGCCAGCCAGTTCGTCTGTGAGCACCAGAGCATACTGGTAAGAGTCAAACACAAATGCTTCTGAATGGAGTGCCAGGGGGAAGTGGTTTGCTTACAGGTGCTGTAACCTTTAAAGAATCAAATAAACGTAAATAAAACACACTTGAAATAATATACTGCTATAATCAGCTATCAGCTATCCAGCTGCTGCCAAAGTGCTATGTCCACACAAATCTCCCTGCCTTTAGGAAGCTGAACTGTCAATGACTCCTTCATGCTATTGCAAGTGGAGTGAATCCCAGGCTGCGAGATGCAGCCACAGGATGAAACTAGAGCCACAGGAATATAAAAATAGATGGCTTTTCTAAGCCATCTGCACATAATGCAACCTGGAAAGAAACCTGCTTCAGGGTATAGCAAAAGCAGTGCTATAAACAAGGCTACATGCATGGCTTAACTGTGTTAATGAAGCCACTGGTTACACTATCGGAATGCTGCACCCTGAGCACTGTTGGTAAAACCACAAGTCTCCTGCTGGAGAAATTTCTCATCCTGAAGGATGGCAAGAGAAAAAGGACCTTCTTGTGAAACACTGACTAGCTGTTGTGTAGGGCTCACACACTCCTTGTGTAACAACCAGAGAGCATAGGAGCCTTGCCTGAAATTTTGCATGCAAGCCTGAAACAAGAACTTCCCTAGTTCTGCTACTGCCTTCTTTCGCATTTAGACATGGAGACCAAATCTCTCTAGCAGCTTCTGCAAGGTTTTGTTTACTTGACATGGAAAGTATCAGCTTGTGTTGGGGTTAGTACTCCACTGTCTGTGCTTTGCCTGGTATCCACCCTCAGAGCTTGCTAACCTGGACACGACACAGCCAAAGCTGGTACTCAAGGCTGGGAAAAAGAGAGGCATCATTCTGTTATGTTGCAGTTCAGTGTCTACAGGAGATAACTGATGTAGAGTAAGGATGTGGAACTGGGAATCACCAGCACTGTGATGGCCTTTGAACTTCTCATAGTGAGATATATTATCTCAAGAGGGACAGCAAAGGAAATAAGGACAGGCCAGCAACGGAAATGGACTGAAAGAACAGCAGAAGAGAAGATGATTCTCTGCTGGATATCACCAGAAAGAAGTGATCAGAGAACAAGGAGGAGAAGTGGATGACCTAGTGAACAGTCATTACACTACTGCAAAGGTTTTGAAGCTGTGTTTTCAGGTCTGCAAAATGGTAGCTGCAACTGCAGATACTTCACTGAATCACTCAGTAGTGGCAGAATTTTAGTCAGCTTTACCTTTTTTTTTTAACCAACATTTTAAACTAAGAATGTGTTTTGCAGGCTTGTTCCTTGTTGTTTGAAAAGAATCTGCATTATTGTTAGCTCACCTCTGTGTAATATGAATGCTGTGAATTACACCCAACAGAACAAGCATCACAATTGGTAGTTCTGAATGATTGTTCTGTGCATTCACTTCATTAGACACTGCACTTAGAAACTAATTTCTATTAACAATAGCACACATCTATGAACTCCTGTCAGCACTGGCAAACTGCCTACAAATAGTGAGCAGATACACAACAGCAAGGTTGTGCCAGACCTGCCTTAAAATGAGAACGAGTGCAATTTGAAGCCTCACACATACAGCACAGCCATGCAACTTCACTGCTGATGGAAAGGGGAAATGCTTCTAGTAGCTTACAAGGGAGTAAGATTGGATTATATTAAAGTGAGAGCCTGAAAAGTTGTACTGACAATCACAAATGCTTCAACAAAGGAGTACGAACTGCTCCCAGACCTACAAGTGGTTTTAAAATGATGATCACTGCTAATTGACAGAAAGGAATAGAAAGCAGTAAAGGGAAAAAAAGGGATAACAAGGAATATTTGGCATCACTGGTCATATTTCCTTTTGTTCCCACATGCTCTCAGGCCACAAAAGGTGAATGTGACATTGAACCCAAATGTATTGCTTTCTGTTTGGCCTCTGCTATGCACTCACTATTGCAGGAAGCTTAGTTTCACAGTGGAATACCAATGCTTTTCTACTGGCCCCCATGCCTCTCAGTGGTTTGTGGGGGCATGATTCTCTTTCTCAACTTAACTTTACACCAGTAAAATCCTCTTGATTTCAGCAGAGCTGCTTCTGCTTTTCAGTAGCATACACACAAGAATCAAACCACCTTTTCAATGTCTGCATACAAAAAACCCAACCCTTTTTAAAGCTGAAGTTCTGCTGCTGCCAATACAGTAGCTTGGTAAATGGGAAAATAAGTCTGATTTATTTAGTGTCCCAGACTTGGCTGGAGTTCTAGAGAAAGTGCCTCAAGTACAATGTGGTGCATCCCTATTTCATACACCATTGAACAGAACATCTACAAATTGCCCTGGAACTCACACACTGCCATAGGGCTCTCTGACATTATTCCTGGGCTGCGGTTACTCCTACTGCTCTGCTAATCATTCTGTGCTCTAACGTGCTCTGGAGAAAAATCTGTGTGCTCCCACAAAGTCACAGAAGTCCCACTAAAGAAATTAAGCGAAAGGAATATAATGCAGTTTTGTCCACGCGAATCCCTCAAGCTAAACTTTGGAGGGTGAAGTACATGTATTATTCAATAGAGAAGCTTTAATTAGTGTTTCTTCAAAATTACTCTGAGAAAGGACTGAAAGAATCCAAATCCTCCATAAAGACTGTTGGAAGTGTGGCTAAGCAAACCTGCCATAAGCTGCCATCACTGTACTGACGCACTTCAAGCCTACCTGAAAGCTAAGTAAAGACAAGTGACAATAAATCAAGTTCATTTCACAGAGTGTTCAAGTTCTTTCCCGTGGTGTACATGACAGCAATTTTAATGAAGGTCTGGCATTCCCTTTTTCCCAGACTATTTTAACCAATATTTCCTGGTTCTGGGAACCCTGTATGCAGAACAGAAGTGGCAGCTCACAGCCTGGGGAAGGGAAATGATTAGTTTATTTGAAATAGTTTATTTTAAACAGCGAACATCTCCCGCTTGCAGGTATTGATTTCCACTCACCTGATGTGTGACTGTAATTGCATTAACAGACCACGGTAAGCGGGGGTGAAGGTGCCTCTCTCACGGGGAGATCCCACACCTATCGATTCACAGTCAGCTGTCAATGGGAGAGCGTCTTTTCGACCGCTCGAATTTCGTTCGTGGCTTGCCTCTAAGCGACACGGGCTCAACACTGCCATGAGATGATCAAGCTGTCCTTGACCGTTCTAGCACTTTAAATGGTTGGGTTTGCACCGACAGATTTGCCGGCAATGCACTCATTATCTGCAGTGCTCCGTGGAACTCGGACAGCTTGATTCTGACCCAAGTAGTTTTCTTCTGCCTCTGAGCAGTGGATTGCTGTGCACCCCTACTGAGTTTCAAAGTAATTTTCGCTTTTGTATTTCCTAATTGTATGCTTTTTATTTCCTATCAGTCTCCTTGTGGGGCTCCTTTGTGTCGCAGCCAGCAGGTGACACACTGTACACGATTCCCTGGAGAGAATCATTGTCACTCCTAACTACTTATCCCATGGCTGCCTAGCGCTGAGCTTCACTCCCAGCTGCTATTTAATGTCCTTCATCTCAAGCTGCACAGAGAACACCAATTACCACGCAAACAAAGGGAAACACAACTTTGAAGTGTCCGCCTGAGGTCTGCAGAGGCGCTCCGGTGCGGGCCGCACAGCCGGGGCTAGGCGGCGCAGGGCTGCACCCGACACTGCCTTTCCTTCTTCCTTCTCCCAGCTTAACTCTTGACAGAAGCCACAAGACCCGAGCTGGCTCACTTGGTGCTGCTTAATTAGCAGGGTGGCAACAGTGCTCTTTCATCATCTGTGCAAACACTGTGGTTCAGCAAGCCGTGATTCTGCACTTCTCCTCAGCTGTTTGAGCTCTGCAGATGACACACAAAGCAAACTCCTGAATTATTCACTCTGTGTGTGTGTGTGATGGCCCCATCTGACCTGCTCCTTGTTTGTAATCTTGCTAGCTTTTTCATCTTTTATCCACTGTATTTCCTGGGAATTCTCCAAAGACTTCATCCTACATTACACTGACAAAAGGGCTTCTCCTTGCAGAAGTTTTCGTTTAGTTTCTAACAATACATTTTACACTTTCTGGAGCATGACAGGAGTAGACAAGAAAGTGCCTTCAGGAAAACTCCAGGAGAACACGGTTCTCGTTATCCATTTTGCTCTTTTGGAAGACCCCAAATCTCATTGGCCTTTCTTAAGTATCAAATAACAGCAATCCCGGAACTGTGCAGTTTATCATTCCCAAAGCTTTTCAAAATGTGTCTAATCACAATGGATTATGTTCAGCACTCTTAACTCACAGCTTCCAAAGCCACACTTCCACGGGAGCTTACCCTGCATTCCTTCCTTGGGCTAAGCCAAGGTGATCACTGCAACCCATTGCTGGGGAAATACTAGGAAGCTACCTGTTGGGTTTTTTTCTCCTCACATTTCAATGAAGTTTTAAATGTTGACTGTGATGAGGCACTCTGTTCTTTAGAAAATTCTTCTTACAAGCTAGAAATAAACCATTTGAAAACAGTCACAGAATCATTGAGGCTGGAACAGACCTCTGAGATCATCAAGTCCATCCTATGACCTAACACCACCACACTGACCAGATCCTATCACTAAGTGTGAGCAAGAGAATTGGTAGAGTAGAGGTAAGGAGACTCACAGGTTGAGATACAAACAATTGAGTATTTTTTCTCTGTATGCAACAGAGCATGCTACATTTCTATGAACACAAGTGTCACCTGTAATTCGCCTTACAGATGATCAAGTCACTTTCAATCTTTTAATGCATCTCATCTGAATTAGTTACTACTGCTAAAGAATTATCACTGCTGAACAGCTGATTTACATAAGAAATCCATCTCTAAGGAATCAAAGTGGCCACAGGAGGTAACAAGCACATGTAAGAGATGAGCTGACAACGAGCACTGCTGTGACTGCCAGACAAACCAGGCCTGTCAGTAACGTGCCCCACTACACGGCTGACCTCACCTAGCTTCCACTGCAGTGAAACTAACTTGCCCTTTTCCTGTGCTTTTACCTCAGGACAGCTTCTGTAGAGAAGTTAACTCAAGCAAGAAACATTTAGGAACAAAGAGAAGGCTTTCGATTGGGCTTCTAGATGGTTGTGTCAGAGCGCTTGCACTCACTGCTTCACTTTCTCTAGCTTATCCTTATCACAATTCACTTGACACCAAAGTACAGTACCATTTTGAACAGGCTCTTTCTAGTTCAAGCCAGCTTAGTCTAATCATTACTCAAACCAAGTTCTAAAGAAAACAGAGCAGCAGCACTCTCCAGACTCCTGCTTTGCAGGCATTCAGATGCCGTAATATGAAAGTGAGGGATTACAAATCTATCAGAAACAGAATGTAAGTGAAGCAGGTTCCAGTGTAACAGACACCTCCAGACTTTATAACCCTTGTCTGTTTAGCTGGGTGTATGCAACAAGAAGTAAGGGCAAGAAGGTTGCTAGTATACTATGCAAATCCTGGCCCAAATCTCCTAGCACAGATTTCAGTACGCTTTGTTCTTTCAAGCAGTAAAAGAAATGCATGTGTACACACACATCTCTGATCGTTCAAAACCAGATCAGTTCTGCTTCAAGCCTGCCATGGTAGGCCTGAATGGGCTTATCCATGCCGTGGCTTGCCCAGACATGTTTTTCTGCTCTCCCTCCGTCTGTTTTGGGGAGAAGCAACCATGGGACAAAGAACCTGGAGCCACTGAGTCTAAGCACTCTGGCCTGCCCAGACTTGTTTTGCTCCTGTTTGCATCCTGTGGCAAACAAGGCACACATGCTCAGCTTGTGCCTGCCTCGTGCAACACCTATGTTTTTCCCAAATTTGGGTAAAGTAAGCCTATGGCTTCACCTAATATGGTCAGGCTTAGCTAACTGCCATTCTGATTGGCTATTCTGAAACCAAAGGCTCATTAGTCTTGGGCTGTATTGATAAAAGGAGATGAGCAGGTGACACAGCCTGCTCTGCCCTTGCATTCATGCCTGCTGTTGCTTGCTGCTATTGCTCTCTGTTCCTAGCAGTATACTGCCTAACTGCATTTTGCCATGCTATGCTAAGCTACAAGCTAGCTCTGCCACAAACAGCTTTGAGTTTGTTTGCCAGGAAACTCCACTGCTTTGAGTTTACCAGGAACAGGCCCTAAACCCCTTCAGGTGATAGGCCTGCACAGCCAGTGTGACATCTGCGCTGAGACTGCACATGGCAAGACATTCTGCCCACCCCTGCCTAGATGAGGAGCCCTGGAAGGGACACATAGATCATCCAGAGGACCAGGTCAGAGATGTCTGCCTCCTTTCCCCAGTAGCATGGGAAGAATCAGAAGTCTCAGTGGCTGACAAGAGAGTAACAGAAAACCCTGAAAGCATTTGGGCACTGTCTGAAGCTGTAGCCAGCCCTGCCAGTCAGGAGATATTTTGTGAGTAAATACTTCAAGCCTCTTGTCACTCACCATTGCCTTCTGCCATGAGCAGGAAGGAGCTCCCTGAGTCCACCTAGCAGGCAAGCAGTGTATTGACCGCAGGCAGTACAGTGACCCCAGGGACCTTCTCTTCCAGTTCAATTAATGTTATACTATTGCTAGTTATTTGTTCTAGAGCCTATGTTATTATCTGGGCAATGTTTCCACCACCATTGCAGAAGAACCTAATTATTATTAAAAAAAAAAGTGGTCGAGGTGGTGAGAGTTTTGAATATTGAAAATTAATAAACAATATTAAGTTTTGAAAATCATCTCTCACATCAATTAATTTACACCTCCATTACAAAGCCTCAGAACGAATCTACAGTTTATGGCTATGCTAAGTTTAGCTTAATGTAATGCTGCTTTATCCAGGCAGAATCACCTGATTTGACAGATTGTCATCAATTCTCAGTGTTCCCCAAGCCAGTCTGGCACGAGGGTAAAAAGATGGATCTCTGTATCACACAGAGCAGTGAAAAATTAAGTACTTTTATCTAGTATCATATTGGTATAGTCTAAGGAGTGACAGTAATGGAGCAATCCCTAACTCCAGCTATTTGGGTGGCACTTGTATTCACAGCCAACCTCCCCGTTTCACGTTGGCCACCTTCCTAATGACGAGCTGCAATGAAAACCAGAGGAGTTTTGTAAAGCTTTTTGCACTGAGCTTAGTTTGCTTCCACAGAAGTCAGTGGTTGTGCTTCTGTGCTGAACACAGAGATGGTCTGCAGAGGTTTGAAACTCACATCTTAAGCATGCACAGATGTAAGAATTTCTGAGGAACAGGGATGACCTCATAATCTACCAGTGATGCTCAGCAGCTGCCACTCTGAGCAAAAGCAGGCTCCTCAAATTTACTGTAAAATGATTACTCATTGCCTGGGATACTTGAGTTCCTGTGCTTTGAGTCACTGAAAGCAGGCGATAAAGTGAACTCGGAGTAGATAACAACCCTTGATTCGGAACTTCAATTTACTAAAATACTTTCATCCCTGTATCTCCACTTTTTTGTAGTTATCCACTCCTTGAGATCACCAAAGATGCTTACATTCACAGAACTCTTCAAACAACTCAGTTGTTATAAGGCAATAGCAAACTTTGCCACTGAACAAAGAAAATAGAAGAGGCCAAAGCACAGTGAAGGACAGATGACTCAAATTTTAGCCTACAACATTTTGTAGCTAAATTATCACAGTAAGACAGGATGGAAGGAATTAGTAGCAAAGACTACCACACTGAGGGCCACAAAGATGATTCAAGGGCTGGAGCACCTCTGCTTTGAGGATAGGCTGAGAGAGCTGGGGTTGTTCAGAAGAGAAGACTCCAGGAGGACCTTAGAGCTGCCTGCTAGTTCCTGAAAGGACCCTATGAGAAGGCTGCAGAGGAACTTTTCATGAAGGTGTCTAGAGACAGGACAAGGGGGAACGGTTTGAAGCTGAGGCAAAACAGGGTTAGACTGGAGCTGAGGAAGAAGTTCTTCAGAAGGAGGTTGGTGAGACTTTGGAATAGGCTGCCCAGGGAGGCTGTGGATGACTCCTACCTGGGGTGTTACAGGCCAGGCTGGATGAGGCCTTGAGCAGCCAAGTCTAGTTGAGAGATGTCCCTGCCCATGGCAAGGAGGTTGGAGGAGATGAGGGCTGAAGTCCCTTCCAACCTAAGCCATTCTGTGATGATTCTATGATTTCAAGGCATTTCAAGAAACACACAAAAAAAATCACCTGGAGAAGGGCACTGGGGAAAAGCTATCCCTATAACTATCCAATAATGCTGGACCTAATCAAAAGCAACTTCTGTCAAGATGAATTTCCTAAAGATCTTTTTTTAATTATCATTAAATTTTCACCCATACAAAGTGAGTGAGAACTCTCCAACCAGTTTGCTGCCAAAGACCTGCACTGCATTTTCAAAGGTTAGCAAGCCACCTAATGCTCTGACACTGCTGCTTATCTCCTAGGGCTTTTTCTCATGAGGTTTCACCCCCTTGCAGTTTCCTCACAGTGCAAAGCTGCAAACAAATACCATGCAATACAGTGATACTGTATCAGAAAGATTTCTTTTCAGAGCATCATTTTACTTCATTATTATACCTTTTTTTTTTTTAAGGTATCTTTTTTTTTTTTTTTTTTTTCTTTTTTTTTTTTTTTTGGGGGGGGGGGCTTTTATTCATACGATTAAAGCTAGTCATTTCTCCAAGCTAACAAAGTAAATGAGATGAAGCATCAAATAATAACTGTACCTTTGATTTTCCATTACGACAAATTCAAAATGTGGCCATGAAGAAATAAAAATTAGCCAAATAATAAAGAGTAGTAACAGAAGTTCTTCTTTAAGGTTTACCAAAATGAAGCCATCAGAAGTAATTTTTTTTTTCTCAAATTATCTTAATAGAAACAAGATTAAAATATTGTTTCAGGTTGTTTTTTTTTTCTGCTTGTTTTTCTTTCTCCTCACACATGTTAGCATCAGGACTACTCAGGAAGGTTCAAGTATGAAACCTCCCCATTCTGAAAACCTTACCAGGGTTAGAGCAGCTCTTCCACAACACTCTAACACAGAACTACAGAAGGTTAGGGTTTGAAAGGGACCTCCAGAGATCATCCAGTTCAATCTCCCTGCCAGGGCAGGGTCACCCAGGGCAAGTTACCCAAGAACACATCCAGGAGGGGTCTCAATGTCTCCAGAGGAGACTCCACGACCTCTGTGGGCAGCCTGCTCCAGGGCTCCAGCACCCTCACCGTAAAGTGTCTCCTCATGTTGAGGTGGAACCTCCTGGGTTCCAGCCTGTACTCAGCATTCCTCGTCTTTTATGTAAACTCTGACCTGATGAGAGCTGCCCTTACCTTGAGAGCATGGTTCAGGTGTCAGTTGCTAACCAGACTTTGAAATGCTCCCGGGCCTCACAATAAATGTGTTACCTGATATCACATGGGAGGGTGGTTTGATACTGCAGGTACCCATCTCTCAGACTCTGGCTATCTCTCTCTGCAGCAGACTGCTTTGACCCATGGCTACCGCCTATCACAGCGGAGTTGAGTTTCAGGTTTGCTACAGGATAATGTTCTTTTCACCCCACACAATACTCCTTCCAAGGAAGGATAAAGTAGAAGCTGCCCAGAACATGCCAACATTCCTGAGTGCAACACTTCTGCTCACATTGAAAACTCTGCATGACCTATCATGTAACTGCCTCAGCCCCTGCTGAGACCGCACATACCTGCATTACTGAAGCCCATAGATTCTAAATGCTCTCAGCTTTCTGAGTCCTAGCTTTTAAAATTATTTTTGCATTAGATTTCAGTAATCACCTTACTTAGCTTTAGCTACCTAAACGCAAACTGTTTGCACAGTTTTCTCCTACAGTACACAGAGAAAAGAACTGAATTCAAGGCATGCAAAGTACTGAACTAAATGCCTCCATTAAATATAGATCTATGTTCTTGACTTGCAGTCTTTAAACTTGCCTGATGGAAAATAAAGAGTAAGTGGCATTTTTCATCAGGATTTTATCTTGATAAAAAGTCCTTTTTGTAGATGTATTTGATATTCATTATGGTCCTGTAACAGCCTCTGCATCTCCAATGTTATCAAACCCTGGCAGAATCTTTTCATCTGAAAATACAAAAGTAGGCTCTGTGTTCCAAAACCTGTTTTGTTCAGGTTATCAGTAGGAAAGGCTTGACTGACACAGGGAAAGGAAAACCAGTTCTGGTTAAGCCTGAGAGTGGCTATTTTGGGATGGCTTCAGAAGGAGAAAAGGTTATCTATCTGCTATGACATACGTCAGGCTTTTTCTAGCCATTAATTTTTATATAGACTATTGGACTATTACTTTCAGGATTAACTGTTGGTAGCCTTCAAGTGAATTCTGCATTTGTGGCTTTGATGAATACTTTCGGTTTATCAAGCAGTAAACTGTCACCTGTGACTTCATTTATTTACCTATGACTGTGAAATTCAGTAAAGCCTGCAAATGCAGCATAGTGAATGGGCACTCTCCAGTGGGCAGCATGCCTGCACAGGCCTCACACTGAAGAGTTTTCATTACATTTATGAGAAAGGATCTCCAGGCACTGAGCAGTGCTGTGAGCATTTCTCAGGTCATCCATCTCCACCCATGCTACCACCATCTCTCTGCTACAAAAGGTATCACATGGGGGCTGTGGCTGGACAGCAATGCCAAGGAAACATAACGGGAATATAAAATCAATTTTGGATTTATTGCTTCCCTTCCCTGACCAGATCCTCAACGGCCTGCTGAGTCATCTGGCCTACAGTTTTAGCAATTTCTTTCCTCCATTTTAGATATAGAGTTTGCAAATGCAGTTTCTTGAATTAGATTCAGTTTGAACCATAAGTAAATGGAAAAGTTAACAAAATCTATCCTGTAAGTATTGTCAAGAAATATATTTTGGGGGAGGGGTAAGGAAAACAATTTACTCCTCCATAGGAAATTCTGAACCACAGTTTTTAACACAGAACATGAAACTGTCTTGGAAGTGTTCTCTGCTTGGCCTTGGGAAACAGCAAACCCCCAGAACCGTCGGCGATTACAAATGGGCTGTGCATGTTGGTTCTGCCTGTGATGCAGGGACAGTTCTTGCTCCAGCACTGAATGCCTACTGAAAAGAAAGCTCTGCCTTTGGGTTTTACCATGACAAAACTATTGATTCTCCCATCTATCTCAAGAAGAAGGATGTTCTTCATGAGTAAGCTTCCTGCAGTTCATTCTGTGAAATTCCACCGTTATCACATCCTCATGTGAATATAATAAAGCTTAGCCTTAGCTGCTCTTGAACACCAGCCAAGTATTTGATTTGTTCTATTTCATTTTGTTCATTTATATGCGTCTTGCTACCATCTGGAACCATAAAAACAAGTAGTTCAAGCAGTGAATGTGTTAAAGAGGGGCAATGAAATAATGAAATATTCTCTTCCAGTCCCTCCCACACCCCCCCCATTTACTCTGTTCCTTTCATATCCATTTCAGAATTCATGTTGACATTTGCTAATTCCAAAGAGCCTTTCTGTAAGAGGTCTGTCAGTACAGATGTTGGAGCCCTTACAAGAGCTAGGCACTGTCTGTCTTAGCCCTGTGCAGTGCTAGGAGTGCACAACGCAGTAACTGATAAACCATGTTGCAGCACTGTGCATCTTGTACAGATGAAAAAGCAGAGGAGCATTTTCCCCTCCAACTATATTTTCCTTTTTTAACTGCTAACAAAAGAGCTATTCTGCCATTTCTATCTGCTTTTAATACCCAGCCTTCATGAAAAGTCCTGAACAGGTGCAACTGATCACCTTGTGAGTGAAACAATCATGTCTACAGTAACATCGCCATCTCCACTTGCAGAACTAGATGAACCCCAAATGAAAACTCACAACATGAGATAGAGACAAACACAAAAGCTGATGAGCCACTCCAGTGAGCAGAACATGGTGTTCTTTTGGGCTTTACACTGAAAATACACATTTTAAATATAATATCTCTAAGCAAACTCAATTCATTTGAATATTTATGCAAACAGATAGTGGATCCATAAAAACAATTCTGGTTCTGATTTCAGACACCTACATGCACAATGAGGATCGATTTCACTAGATTAAAATTAACATCTACTTCGGGGCACTCAAAAATGCATTCAGCCACTCTACTAAACAGCAATCAATATCTTAGAATAATCCCTTACACAGAAAACAAGAATTTGCAACGTGTTACAAAGTGACCTTGGTTCTGTGCCTGTATTTTGGTATCAGTTTCTACAGTACTAGAAGGTATAAAATAAAGTTAAATATTTAGTGTGAAGAATAAAGATCCATGTAATACTCATTCTCTTACTTCAAAGTATCTCATGAGACATCCTTCTGGCAAGTACCAGGTATTTGACTTTGGAAGAGCAGCTTTCTGCTATCTGAGGAAGGAGAAAAAGGACTTTCTTGGAGGATTTTTGGTAAATCCTTTGTTCTCAGGTCCAAAAAATATCCCAGCTCAAGCTGACTGGGGATGGAGTGCAAAACCGCAAATGAAGCCATGCTGACCGCTGCTGCTAATGCCAGGCAGCTCTGAGGTGCAGCTCTCACTGTCTGCTCAGCTTAACGTGAGTCAGGAGAAACATTTCTTGTAGAAACTGTAGCGGTTTGGCTGGGAAGCTTGACATCAATAGCAATCAAAACATCAGCAGACTGTAGAGGCTGCTGCCTCCTTTCTGCTAAGCTTGAGAACATAATTCAATGTTTTCCTCCCCTCTTGAAGTTTTGTTTACAAACACACTTATTCAAAACAGAAAAGCACTTACCCAGCTTCAGTCTGATTCCTTGGCATGTTTCCTACAGAGAGTTTCTCGTTAACCCCACACACACACCAGATGCTTTTGAAAACAGAAGGTAGGAAATGCTTTTGCATTCACAGTGTGGAATTCCAGATACCTGTATCTACATGGCTTTGGAATTCTAGCTAGCTACTTGCAAGCTAAAGTACTTGAGTGAGATTTTTTTGGGGGGGGAGGTTTTTTCTTTGTTTGTTTTGTGGGTTTTTGGTTTGTTTTTGTTGCTTTTTTTTTTAAACATATTTTTAAAAATGCAACAAAGCTAGAAGACAGTTTATTGTTACACAAAACCTGTCATTTCACCTCAGATGAGTTCAAAACTGGGCAAAAGGCAAACCATGCTCTTAACTGTTCCTTACTTCCCTGAGAAGAAAAAAAAAGGATCATTCTATCCAGCTCAAGTACCAGAGAAAAGTGCACCCCACGTTCGCAAGCTGAGCTGTGTTCCTCTTTCACTTGCAGTTCCACACGCATGAGTTTTCAAAAGGAGCGAAACAAAGTCTGTTACAATTAATACAAATCAGGCAGCAGGAGAGGGAAGACATCTTACCTTACAGCCAGGACATGCTGGCAGGAGTCAGCTTCTGCAAGGCACGGGTGAGCACAGGCCCGCGTGGGCACAGACATGCAAAGCCAGCAGCTGCCTTCCAGCACCTGCAGAGGCACTTTTCACCAGGCTGTCCAGAGACAGGACTAGAGAGAATAGCTTGAGACTGAGAGACAGTAGGATTAGACTAGAGCTGAGGAAGAAGTTCTTCAGTACAAGGGCAGTGAGACTCTGGCATAGGCTGCAAAGGGAGGCTGTGGATGACTCCTCCCTGGGGGAGAAGTTCAGTGCCAGGTGGGATAAAGCCTCGAGCAGCTGAGCCTAATTGAGAGGTGTCCCGTGGTGGGGAGGTTGGAGTAGATGAGCTCTGAGGGTCCTTCCGACCTGAGCCACTCTGTGGTTCTCTGATTCTGCCACTTTTATCCATAATAGTAAATCCACATGAATCCAATTAAGTGTGACAGAATGGAGAATGTGACTCAAAAGGACATCTGCAAAGACTTTTGAGATTTTGATAGAGCTGTCTCTCCACAGTAAGACTTCTGCAGCAGCAAGAGCTCTAACACTGCCTAGGTCCTGCAGGTGAGCATGACTTTGTCTGTGCAGACCTGGGCAGCCTGGGCTGACAGATAATCACCAAAGACACACAGGACTGTTTTCCAGACAGGTGTTTTCCATTTAACTGAGGAGGCAAACACAAGTGTTGATGTTGAACTCCATTTGTTTCTTTCAAATATTTTAAGATGATTTCTTGTATCTAAGCAGCTAAGTTTGTACAAATCAGCTTATCAACAAACCCCCCCCCAAATAAAACCACCATACCACATCTATGTAAGCCCACTTCGGCTCTGATCTAGTACAACTCCGTCAATGGCACATTCCCAAACAGACAGAAATTGTGGTATACCCTACAATGACATCATTCTTCACAATTAACAAAATATCCAAATCTATTCTTATTTTATAAGAAGCTGGAAGTTCAACTTCTGCCAGAAAGTACGGAGCAGTTATTTTGTATTCAGTTGCAATTCATTTAGATTTTAGATCATCTTCAATACCAAATAACAGCAAAAGAGCTTGTGATGCTGCTTGGACAGAACCAGGATGTTTCTTTCCCTGCATTGCCTCCCCAGGTGAAGTGTGTCCGGGCCGTTTCAAATTACTCAAAAACTGTAACAGCTGAGAGGAAAGGAGGTTCAAACTCCATCCACCTGTTTGCAGTACTTTGGTCTGTGGGCTGCCTGCCTCTTTGCAGCACACCTACACTAGTGTCTGTACAAGGCCAGAATTTGTCTCTTACTGGTTTGGATTTCTTTTAGTAGGAGAGGAAAGGAGGGAGGGAGGATGGAGCAGCCCACTACTGGTTTAGATATGGATCTATAAAAAGTATTTTGTGCAGGGATGGGGTCGGGGGCGGGGAGAGAAATCTGTAATTGGAGCCTTCAGGATACAAATTAGCATTATTGTGTCTGCTTGCAACTTGTTTGCTATTGATGAGCACAGGTAACAAGGAAGATTTTGCACTGCCCAGGCAGAAGTAGGAAATTCTTTTGAGGGAAGGCCTTAGATTTCACATCAGGCTGGTGATCACACCAAAGTCCAAAAACATCACAGCCCAGGAGGAAACAGAACATAACCAGAGGTTCACCCATCTGACAGCCATGGACACCTTCTCTCAGCAGAAAAAAGATGAAAAAAGTTCTGCCGTAATAGACCAAAAGCCAGCTCATCATTTTTGGCTGCAACTCAGTAATGGGAAAATCAAACCTCCTAGCTTTGATATTATAATTCATTTTTTATTGGAAATAAGTTATTTGAGCTTTAATGAACACTTTCCATAAAAACAAAAGCCATCATAAATACAAATGAATAAAACCTATTGAAAAGAGATCAGATAACCACTAGTAAAAATTTCCTGATAACACACTTTGTTAATATTCATTTGTATGAATATGAGTAACTGATTTTGATATACAGATGTCTGTTTATGGACTAAGCAGAGGCTCACAATCTGGGGGAAGTACAGAAACATGTTTTCCATGACACTTTCAGTAGCAAGATTCAAGAGAACAAGTATAAACAACAGGAGAAAATGGCAGTTTGGACAGTGGAAGACAGTGTTGGAATGAGCAAAAGTTAAAGTGTGAGAACAAACTGGAATTCAAACCTCTACAGGTCATCAAAAGCCAGTAAGGTCAGCACATTCTTAGAAGGGACACTCAACCTCCCGGCAGTGCAGAATAACGTGGTCCGGCGAAAAGCTCGGAGCCTGGCTACCTGTCTTTGCAAGATACCTTGGGCACTGAGACAAGCACACAGCTCCAGGCTGTGTCACACCCACTGCCTGCCAGCTTTGCTAACTGAATAGGTGAGAAATGCACCACACACCCTCAATGCTCTTGCTTTATATACAGATGCAAACAGAAGACACAGACGCACAGCCAGACGGATAGAAAGGCACTACCTCTCACTCTCTCCCTAGCTCTAAACACAGCAGCACTCACACCTACGTAAACGTTGCTGGAAGATCTGCAGCTCCTGGAATGCCTGCTCAGAGCACACTTCTTTGAAGAAAATGTAGACAAAAGAAATGCATTGCTAAGGAGTGTGGAGTTTTGAGAGGAGACTTCTTCAGACAGATTCCTCAAGCAAGCTTGGTGAGACAGTGTGTGGTACAGATATTTTAATAATTATAGCTCCTAACCACTGTAAAAATCATCAGTGTATGTACAGCTTTGATGGCATGCGTGCATTAAGCAAACAGACCAGAGGTGTATTCAAAAAGAGTGCTTCTCCAGAAGGTACAGAAATAGAATCTTCAAATAAAATTTATTGTAGAAATAGATAAACAAGCCATAAAAGGAACAGTGTTTGATAAGTCAATATGAAAGTAAAGATATATATTAAAAAATATTTGTTAAAAAGATTTTACAAATAATACCTAAGAGCAGGATATACCATAAATATATTTTATGGTAAAATGGGAAATCACTGAAAACGTTTAACAGAAAACCCTGCAGCATTCCAGTTTATGTTAAAAAAAATAATATTCTATTCACATCACAAACCAGCTTTGTTCCTGACAGCTCCCTACTGCCCTTCAGCAGTCCTGCGTTCAGTTACATTCAGAAGGATTTAACCCCCCCACGTCCAGTACATTTTCTGACCTGACAGGCAGCTTTCATATACAAACTAGATTGAGTGCCATAGTTTCTACTTGGGGTGACTCACTTGGTACCAGGACAGGCTGGAGATGGAGCAGCACTGAGCTGTAGGAGAACACACCCATATGAAACCCAGGCATTGACACTATGATGAGATGGAGACCATCGAAGCTGAGCCATCTCTGCCTGCTGGCACTGCAGGGCTAAGAGCAGCTACTGGATTTCTCTGCAAAACTGGCAGCAAATAAGGACCTGTTGAGTTTGCTGAGCCACAAAGCACTGCAACTAACCACACCCAGACTCTAGAACCTCACCCACAGACACACACCTGTCCGAACTGGTGATGAACTGGTGACACAGGTGACAATCTGTGCCACATAAAAGAAGGAGTCTCTTGAGAAGTTTACTGAGACGAGAGTGTGTAATAGTATCAGAGGCTGAAGTACAACAAAGTAACCTGGAAGGTACCATTACCGTTCCAAAGAAAGCATCAGGATGCTTCTACACCTGCAAAAGCAGTATTTGCTCAACTCACTGACTTTTGCTCTTCACTTTCTCTGACTTCTCTGCAGTCAGGAAACAGCATTTCTATATGTGAAAACATTGGACAGTGTTCATTTGGACACATTTACACCTAGCTTTGACTCAGGATGCTAATGCCCATTTTAAAAAGCCCTCAAAACTAAATATACATTTTTTTTTTTTCATGGGCCTCTGTTCAGCCTTCACATCACCAGAGTCTAGAAATTTCTATTTGGCACACAAATAGAAGATATTTGGTCTATATATATCTTCTTCTATATATCTATATATATAATAGAAGATATTTGGTCAGTACATGTCAGGCTCTCATGAACCCATTTCACTATCGGAAGGAAATAAGCTCTTTGAACAAGTCTGATGTCAGTCTATGAAAGAATTACTTTTAAAAAAAAAGTAATGCTTAGATGTAAGAACATAAAAATCAAACCCAAGGAAACACAGAAGCCTGAACCACTTAAAAGGCTGCTGGCTTTTCCCTTAGTGTATTTGGTAGGTGCTGGCTCATCAGAGAACCAGAATGGCGAGAGTGCTGATTTGGGCCAATAATCCAAACACTTAATGTACCTCTCATTGTAGACATGTAATTTTTGGAAAGTTTAAAATTATTTATTGACAGACTAGAAGGACACGGGCAGGGAAACACTAGGAAGAAGCCAAACCTAGGTTAAAGAAAAGAACTAGGAATGCCACAAAAAATAGTTTTCTCTGCAAGCGCAGAACAGGCACATTTAAATTAGAAAGGTACTTATCAAAGATGTCTCCACACTCAACGTAACAAAGTAGGCACTTCCAGAGGTGTGCAGTCCTAAAGACCAAACAACCTGACTTCATATCACGGATACACTTTTACAGTATATCCATGCCTCTTCATTGCCAGAGAAAACTCTAAGGACAACTAGCTTGTGCACCTGAGATGACAAAAAGTCATGCTTGAGGTCATAATAATTAACCTAGTCCAGTATCTCAACTCAGCATCTCTCCATTCAACAAACAACCCAACCAAGCTCAAAAACACAAAACCAAACCACGATTTAGAAGGAAAACAAAGGTTGATGTAGGCACTGAAATCATTTGGGACAGAAACCTCAAGATGCGAAAAAAACCCCAAACAAATCTGAACCCTGCTGTCTGCCAGACAAGCAACTCTACTAGGTCATAGGGTTATTAATCTTGAACACTTCCCATCACCCACATACAAAGCACCTAAGCAAACAATTGCAGCAGCAACAGGCAGGACTCAGCTCTGCCACAGTAAACTGTACCTTCTCAGATGAATGAATGCCTTACTCTCTAGGAATGAACCTGCAGCCCAAGGGAACTAGTTGAAGTGTGTTACTGAGTCAAAAAGTACCATCAAAGTACATCTAACCGCTGAAAATGTTGAGGCTTAGTTTGAAGCTTAAATGCTGCAAGGGTGTGATAAATAGGAATAGCAAAAACTGTCTTACAGATACAAATTTCTTTCCAAGACAATGCTTTCATTATCAGAAATGCCAATTTCTTTGTAACAGTCACAGCTATCATTCTTCAATACAATATGCTGAATTACAATAAGGACTTTGTTATTAACAGGATTTATTTTACAGATCAAATAGCCAAATACACATTTTGAAAAGAGCCAGATAGCAAATGTGGAGGAAACCATAGGCAACAGTCATGGCAGATATTCTAAAGTCCGAGAACTGAGGCAACGTCATTATTAGCTACAAGCCTATAAATGCTTTTACATCAAACATACAGTCACGTGTTGTAGTCTAACTCATGAACCATTCACAACCTTTCCTTTAAGAGAAAGTTAAATATACTCTATACATCCCAGTTAAAAGCAGTGGCTGTATTTCATCTTATTCTAGCAAACTAATATTACAAGTCTTCATATAAGTGCAGAAAAAAAGGGTTCTTTATACTCCTTTGCTTCCTAATAGATTTTGCATTGCATATGAAATTCTAACACTATGGATGATACACACTAAGTATTACTGCCTCGAACGAGAGGCAAGAGATGAGAATTTGTGACCTACCAGCAAACAAAGCTAGGAGAGGCAATTAGATTTTTTTAAATGAGACATGCTAAATAAAAAAGATAATGTAAAAAAAAAATTAAAAAAAGAAATGAAAGAAAGAAAAAGAGAAAAAAAGTTAACTACATAGAGAAATCACTTGGGGGAAAAAAAAAACCAGCAGTAGGTCTTTTATTTTTTCCCTTCTGCTGGCTAACAGCGAAAAGCCGCCAAGCCATGGGCTTTATGACACTTGTTTTTAAAATAAAAGTATTCCAGAAGGTTAAGTGCATAGCATCTGTTACACAGACACTAGCAAGCAAGCAAAATGCAAAGGAAATTTTCTTTTTAAAAGTTAATACTTTCCAGTTCTTTAAAAGGTGACCATTTCTTACAAAACGTGGTGGCTAAGAAAGCAGGGAGTACTCATTTTCCACTACTACTACCGTGCGTATAAATGAGAAAGCAGTGATCAATTCTATTTATGATCCATAGCAGCAATATCATCATTTAAAATATCATGGAATAGATATAAATAACACTCAATTCTTAACATGTATAATGGTGCTATAAGTGACAACAATTTATTTCTTTTTCTTTTAAATGCAGGGAGTATAAAGAACTTTACATTCTCTTTTTTGACGTGTGAATAAAATTTATTGCTCCCTTTTAATATATTTATAGAAACAAAAGCTCCTAATTTCTCCAACTGAAATAAATAAGGACAAAACTCTGGGACAAGAAGATGATTACAAGCAAACTTGATGTACCATAATCAGCAGCAGTGCAGAAGGATGGGTCACATTACTTTTTTCTTAGCAAAACTATGGTATAGAACACTAGAGCACAAGGTACTAAAATGTCTTTTGTCTTTTGCTTTTAAAAAATTCTTGCCCTTGATACCTTTCAGTAGGGCAGCTTGAACAGTTCATGGTCACTTCCAAACCCCTCTGGAGATCAGACGATAAAGTTCTTCGGCAATCAGAGACAGGACAAAGGGCTTTCTCGTGCTATTTCCTTGTTTTCATGTTTGCTGGCTTAACATCATTGTGTACACGTACGACTTCAGTACATAACATCAGCTGCGATGGCCTTCAGAGCTGGCAAACAGAGAAACAGCATGAGAACAGCCCTTGCCTGCAGCATCCTCCCCATACACTGACAACTTTGCTTCCACATTGCTACCACCTCAATCACTGCCTGGCTCGAGCGGTGCTGAGCTCCTGCGGTTCTAGGTCACCAGGCACCTTTGGCTTTGTGTGTGCTCCCGGGTTTCTACAGACAAGCAAAGACCTGCACACATCCATGCACGCACACCAAACATAGTGCAACACAAGGAGCCACAGCAAGGGCTTCTCTGTATCTTCTTACAGGTTTCTTACCTTTTAGGCTTTTTGCTTTATTGGCTCAAAACCCCAAGTGCAGTTACCTTCATTCCTGAAGGCTTATTTTGCATTTTTAATCTATATTTATCATCAGGGTTAGACTCCTAAAACTTCACAGCAATGAAGCCTTTTTGATCAATTCTTTCAGAGGAAAGCAAGCACTATCAATACCAGTGTCACCCAGACACTAGCCACTCACTAGCCAGGAAATTGCTAGGCACTGTAGATTACTGAGTGCAACACCTTTGGGAGAGAATAAGAAAAGAAGACATGCAAACTGAACTGCAGCCAAAGCAGAGTGTGCTGCTGGCAATGGTTTATCACTACAGGTCATTTAAAAACCAAAGCTGAGGCATGAAGACAAAACAGCAAACCTTCCAGCTGTCTCCCTGAGAAAATAAAGGTGAACTGCACTGAATGTTTGGTCAATATTATGTTCTTACCACCCCAAGGCAAGCTCCTATTGAGAGAGTTGCATCATTCTGGTTTGCATAAAGGCCATCAATTACTAGTGCTGGAACTTCATATGCCAACTTCAGTATAAACTCAGTCCACAAGTTCTTAATGGGCAAGGAAAATCAAAAGCCTTTGCCTCTCAAAACCTTTTACTTTAGTGTCATATTAAAAATATGTTTTTTCTTCATATATATTTCATTTTTTTTCCTTCCCATTTGTACTCTGTTTTTGTCCTCTACTGTAAGGCAAGGGGAGTGCTTTCCAGGTATCCCATACTGTTCCAGTGAAAGATATATACTAAAAAACCAATTTTGAGTAATCTTTTCTTCACTGCATTCCACAGAGGAAAAGCATTTTATTGACTGGCTTTACTCCAGTAGTAGCATACATTTAAGTAGATGCTCCCTAACTTATGGTCCACTAGACTTTCGGTTACTCTTCAGTTAGAAATCCTTCCTTCAGATGGCAGTTTCAGGGTTTTTCTAATATATGTTTACATGGCAGCATATCAGAACTACCAGCATCAGAAAATTAAGAGAAATTAAGAGAAGATGACAAGAATATTTAGAATCGCGGTGAGCAATTTTGAAATGGCTTTTAGGATGAGCTTATACCAACAGCTATTTTACTGAGATTTAGAACAAAAACGTTGAGTAATTTGCTCTGTATCAATGCAAAGTGTCAATGTTATTCAATATCCATTGAAACTGCCTGCGGCTCACTGCAGTACCTTACACTCACTGCTATCAAACAAAACAGTAAGTCCTGAAGCTAAAGATTTACACAAGAGGTGAGTTTTCAGAGCTATTAAATTCAGGTGCGTGTCACATCCTAAGTACAGTGTTCTCATAGTGAGTAGGAAGCCCTAATGACATTTCACCACATTTCAAATCAGAATCAGAAACTCAAATGTACTGCAACCATAAGCAGGTCTAAGTGGCTGCTAATCAGTCAGAATCATAGAAGTGAGACAGCAGCGCTCCAAAATGCAAGGTGTTTTAAATGAGCTATACTCCCCATTCAGGTTTCTGGAAGGGATATAATGGCTATCTCCAACCAGTTTTGTTACAAACAAGTCTAGCAGAGACCAGCGTGTCATCTAAAATCTCTGTTCTCAAGCATGGACAGGTGCGCAGATGGCAGAGCCCTGGCAAGTAAAAATCAACTAAAGCATTAGTAAGTATGAGAAAAATCAATCTGCACGCCTCCCCGCGATGGTACAGTGCTTGCAGTGGAGCCAAAGGACCATGCAGCCCCAGGTGCACTGGGAAGCAGGGAGAAGCACCAAAAGCGTGTAATGATGGAGTCGCGCGTGACGGCACCTCGCGGCTCCAGCAGCGGCACAGCTCTCATCAACACTCACACGGCTTGGACAGCACACAGCCAGCAAAGGCTTGTTCTGAACCTTAACGAAAGGCCACAGGAGGCTTCCTGAGTGACAGAGTGCTTACTGTCCGAGATCTCTGCTGTCACTATCAAGTGCATTACATTATCTTCAAATGAATGTCTGAGGGAGCATTAAGTAACAGAAAGGGATGCTTAGAAGGGAAGGTGCATGTGAGGTTCTAAGGAACCTTTGTGGCAGCAGCTCCTCTGAACCCTGCTGCCATAGATCACATCGTACCCTGTGCATGTTTTGAACAGAGAGCATTTGAATTGTCTAAATGTTGTTTAAGGTACCGGAGCAAAGGTTCCAACATTTTGAATTGTGTTACACAAAAACTGGACTGGAAAAAGCTCTCCTTGCTTTTTGGCATTCCGATGTAAACACAAAACCAACCATAAACTTGTGTCAGTATGGAATATTTCATACAGTCTGCTCTCACTAGGGTAAATGCCAGTAAAAATTAGGCTCTTAGAAATCTTGCAGACACATTTAAAGATGGTCTGTGTTTTTACATCAAAGAAAGGCATCTCTCTATGAGGCCTGTGACTATCAAAACAATGATCTCATCACACCAAAAGTCATTTTGATTTGATAAGCCTCTAAGTTTGGAAAATCTTACTGCAAATAGGAAGTCTCTTCACAACTTATCACATGGTAAATTTTTTAAAAAAATAATTCTCTCTCCTCTATAGAGAAAGCTCCTATTTTTGCAGGTCTGTCAGTGGAGTTCAGCAATTCCTCCTGTGTAGACTGAGACTGGAGATTAGGAAGAAGTTCTTTACAGTGAGGGTGGGGAGACACTGGCGCAGGTTGCCTAGGGAGGTTGTGAATACCTTCTCTATGGAGGTGTTCAAGGCAAGGTTGGATGAGGCCTTGAGCAACCTGGGCTAGTGGGAGGTGTCCCTGCCCATGGCAGGGGAGTTGGAACTGGCTGAACTTTAAGGCCCCTTCCAACCCAAACCATTCTATGAACCTGTGAATCTCTTTCCCTTGTCCTTTCTCACACACACACACAACAGAAGCTTGAGCTCTCTCTTCAGGAACATTACATTAGGACCATACTTTTCTCTCATTAACTTCCAGTAGTTCCTGATTCAAGGTGCCCTCAGCTGCATCAGGAGACTCTCCCTGATTCCTTCTCCATAAAAATGTCAGCTGTAGCAATGGTGTTTTATTTCCCACATGACCCCTAAAGAGATTTTTTGGGTTTTAGTAGAAAAACATTTGCATCTTCTCTTGCACGCTTTTTGAGTACAACTTTTATCATTACTTTTTGTCATTTTACAGATCTCTGAGGCAAATTTAGCTGTAAAGCAAAGGCATGACTTCCTTTCTTTAAAGACCTGAATCAAGACATACTCAAAATTCAGAGTTTCCAAAGAAAACTTCTGTTTTTAGCTTTAACTCCATGTTGGTTTAAATGTCTCAGTAGAAAGCCTTGCATGGATGAAAGTAGGAACAGTTGCAGTGCATGGCCTATTAATATCAGCACCTAGCAGAAACTGAAGAGGGATCTTCCCAGAGAATGTTACCATCTCTGGCCTCCTTGCAAGAGCTTTTGGCTTGCACAAGGAGTGCATCCCAGTGACAAAGTACGGTGCTTTTTCTCACATGAGACACTCTTGCTTTTCAAATGAGCACATCTCCCTTTCTAACTGAACTTCAATTCTCCAGGCTGCCCTACAGTTCACTGCAAATACAGAGAACACGACAGAAATGCATCACTAAGCACAAACCTCTGTTAGCGTCGGAGGCTGCAGCATGCTGGGACATCATCTGAGGTACCCTGGCAGAAGCTTATTTCTGTTTGCTTCATTTCTTTGCTGGCTACCAGTGACAACTCCAAGTCACTCTGTTCTAAGCCACCTTCTACAGTCCCACAGGAGATAAATCTACCCAGACTACAATACAGGGAAGGAAGTTAGGATGAAGACTGACTTTTATAAGATCTGTATATGTTTAAGGAAGAGTTTGCTTGCTTTTCTTTATCAGGAAACAATTCTGCCTTGCTGACCACAGTTCAAGACCAGTAATTTAACACAATGGCCTTTCTTGCCCAGTTTATGTAACTGAATGCATTTATGACATTACTTCTATTTAAGAAAGTAACAGAAATGTGAATTCTCCTGCTTCAAGGTAAGTGTTGTTGTCAAATGAATGTAAAGGAGCATTGGTAGTGAGTAGTTACACTTTAACACTGCCATCACTTTCATACAGGAACACTCATCTTAAAAGAAGGATAGCTATACATTCAACAGAAATCAATACAATTAATCTCTTTTTGTTCTATTTGTCACATCATACTACTATAATTTCAGTTACAGTAGATGAAGATAGGCTAATATCAGGTAATAATAGAATCGCAGAATGGTAAGGTTGGAAGAGACCTCAAGGATCATCTAGTTCCAACCCCCTGCCATAGGCAGGGACACCTCCCACTAGCACAGGTCACTCAAGGCCTCATCCAACCTGGCCTTGAACACTTCCAGGGAGGGAGCAGCCACAACCTCCCTGGGCAACCTGTTCCAGTGTCTCACCACCCTCACTGTAAAGAACTTCCTCCTAACATCCAGTCTAAATCTCCTCTCTCCCAGTTCAAACCCACTGCCCCTCATCCTGTCATTACAAGACCTTGTAAATAGTCCCTCCCCAGCCTTCCTGTAGCCCCGTTCAGATACTGGAAAGCTACTATAAAGTCTCCTCAAAGCCTTCTCCAGGCTGAAAAGCCCTAACTCTTGTAGCCTGTCCTCATAGGAGAGCTGCTCCAGCCCTCTGATCATCTTTGTGGCCCTCCTCTGGATCCGCTCCAACAGTTCCACGTCCTTCCTGTGCTGGGGGCTCCAGTGTTCTGTAATGAGTGTCAAAAAACTCCAAACACTTCTATTTTGCTGTTTCAGATAGGAAAACCCTGTCACTGACCTTTAAGGTAAAGAAAAAAGAAAATGCTCTTTTCTCCCAGCAATGCTGCAGAAGAGAACTGCTTTCCCTTCTATTCTAAAAGCCCCTTCTGATGGAAGAACTGTGAAAACCTACAGTCATGAGCTTACTTTCTTTGTTACCAGCATTACTGCATGACAAAGTGTATTTAAGCAGACAATGGAAGAATCTTTTTGGCTCAGAGGAACTGTACCAGAACTTAACTGCAAAATCACTCAGATCAGGCCTACAGAAATGCTGAAAACAGCAGCACCCTCCTCAGAGTTATGAGAGGTCAAACGGAGAACAAACTAAGAAGAAGCTTTTCCAATATGTGATTTAAATTAACACATTCAAGTACCTTCAACAGAAAATATTCGTATCTCAGCAAGCTACACATCTTGGGGTGCTGTCATGCTTTTGAGGTAAAAAAAATTAAAAATTTCCTCTTTTTCCTTCAATTTATCTGTTAATGCACCTCAGGAAAAAATGATATTTTTATAGAGCCGAGTGATACAGGCTGCCATGCATCTTTGTGTTAGGAGGGGAATAAGATGGATTTAAAGAAACCTGTCCTGCGATTTGCAAAACTATGGTGACTACTTCGAATGAGCAGCTTGTTCTAGGCACATTTTGTGATCACAATTCTGGTAATAAAACAAAGCCCATAGGAAAAAAAGTCCAAACCTGAATTGGCAGAAGAAGCGTAACAGACTTATGCTGAGGATTTGTTCTCAAGCAATAGCATTCCAATGTCTTATCAATAATATAAACAACTCTCCTGAAAATTTTGTTTCGTTCATCATTAATTGCTTGGTCAACGAAAACTTAACTGGAAAACTATTTCACTGAAAAGCGTGCCATTTGTGAAGAAAGAAAAGTAAGCAAACAAACAGCAAAGCTTTATTATCAGCAAAATGATCCAGAAGATGGATAGATAGGAGTAGTCAGTTTCCAGTATCCTAATGCCTTTCTGTGGTGTCCTGACAGCTACAAAAGTACTATGGTCTCAGTTTGGTTTTAAGCTGAAGGGTCTTTAGACATTTCCTTTCCTGTACTGAATTTCTGAGTAGTTAGTATCTGTTTTTTCACGCAGAGCAGCAAGTAACTGAGAGCAGCTACATGGATGCTTCTCATGTGCCCCAGACTTTGCCTGTCAGCTGTGTCATTCCCCAGGTTTAAGCAGTCCAGACTGCTTCTAGTCTGGAAATGGCACCGACATTCCCAGAGGAAAATCCTTCCCCGCTTTCGAGACCCCGGAGTAAAGCTATGCCCGAATGCAGGTTGCAGCTCCAGGCTCCATTAACGTTAAGAATCACTTATCAGCTCCTGCAAAGCTTCGCTGCGTTCCACCCGGCCTAGGTGGCTTCAGCTTTGGAGCACACACCACGGCGGACAGACAGCACCGCCAGCGCGGCCTGCCCGCCAGAGCTGCTGCGGGCGCCGACAGGGCACAGGAAGTGCCACAGTGCCACCTGCAGGCAGCAGTGCCCACCGCTGCAGCAGCTCCCCGCTCGGTGTCCCTGCAGCCACAGGCTGCTCCCTTCTCCCTGAACACTGACCGACCCTACGCTGCTTATTGCTTAGCGTCTCCATCAGACGGGACCTTTCCAACCCTGGCAGAGAAAATTATTTAGCAGTAGCTAGAGTTACAGGACCAACCAAGTGAGAAAGGAAGGAGGAAGAGGACACCTTAAAATTTCTATTACCTGTCTGGTGTGTATGGGGCCTGGGGTCTTGAAGCCTCCTTGACAGCTGCATTCAGAAACACTGTAAGGGTCCGAGCTGCTTGATGAGCACTTGGAAAGTGAGTCACAGCCCACCACAAAGGTGTTATCTAGAGGCAGTTCCTGAATGACATGGTGCTTCTTGGGGGGAACGGGAGTCTCAGGTTTAATTTGAAAGGTAGGCTGTGGTGAAGCAGACTTGTAGTGCTTTGCTAAATCCGGGCTGTCGGGCTTAAATGTGGTTGGTGTGGTGGCCCAGTTATATTTTCCCATAGTCTGTTCTTCTAGTTCTACAGGAATGTCTAAAGTGCCATTTATGTGCTCGTGGCCAGGATCATCAGGCTTAGATTCTTCAATAGTCACAAAGTTGAGGAGGAGACTTTTTGGCGACCGCTTCTTCTTCTTCTTCTTTTTCTTGATCTGCCTGTTCTCTTGGTTTGGAGAAACCCATTCACCGCTCTGCTTGTTTTTTTGGACAACCTTGTGCCTAGGTGTCTGGCGGCAGCGTACTAAAGCAGTAACAAAAATTACCAGAATCACTGTCATGGTGCCTGCAATAATGGCAATGATGATCTTGACATAATCATTCGTTTGGGGGGTTATCTCACCATCCCCAACATTCTGGCCAACAGGAGTTTCCATATTCCTGCGCACTAGCTCCTGCACATAGGAACTGTTGGTGACTGTCTCGTTCACAAACAAATGAACGAGCGCAATAGTATAAAGAGACTCTGGTTGTCCTAGGTCATTGACTTTTATCACTAGCCTGTGCAAGCCATGATCTGATGTAATTACCTTCTCTTTCAAAGTAATATTGCCTGTTAATTGGTCAACTGTAAACAAGCCCCTCGAGTTCCCACCTATGATGCTATAGCGGAGCTCTGCATTCATTCCTGTGTCATTATCAATGGCAAAGACTTTAGTGACTACAGACCCTGGACTGGTGGATGTTGGAACCAACTCATACGAATAGTTAGATGAAGGAATGACAAAAACAGGCCTATTGTCATTCACATCAACAACATTGATGGTCACTTTGGCAGTTGAGGAACGCTGCAGTCTTCCTCCATCCACAGCTTTCACCTGGAAAGTGTATGAGCCCTGCTGTTCCCTATCAAAGGTAATATTAGGTCTTATAACACCGGTAAGTGGATCTATAATGAAATTATCTCTACCATTTAATATAGACAGTGTGACTGCAGCATTCTCTCCCGAGTCAGCATCTGTAACTGTGATAAGCCCCACTGTGCCATACATGGGTAAGTTTTCTGGCACATAGAAATTATATTCATTATGTGTGAAAGCAGGGCTGTTATCGTTCTGGTCCAGGACTGACACTGTCACAGTAGCATTGGTCTGCAAGGGCGGCATCCCATTATCCTTAGCCAGCACAGTAAAGGAGTACCTGTCTTGTTTTTCTCTGTCCAGCTTTCTCACTGCTGTCAGGATGCCTGTACGGCGGTCAAGATTAAAGATCGGGGGTGCATCAGAACCCAGGATGTAGCTGATCTCAGCATTGCGCCCACTGTCAGCGTCCGTAGCGCTTATCTTGGTCAGCTGTGTACCAGGAGCGTTGTTTTCGGGGATGGACAGGCCTATGATGGGCTGTGTGAAGACTGGAGCATTGTCATTCTCATCTTTAATTCTGATCAGCAGCATTGCAGACTGGTTCAAGGGAGGTTTCCCTGAATCTGAAGCCACTATTTTAATGGCATATTCCCGCATGGCTTCATAATCTAGAAAGGTGGCTGTCTCCAGGAGGAACTGGTTATCGAACACCGGCTTGAGCCTGAAAGGGACGTCGTGATCCGTAAAGCAAGTCACCTTTCCGTTCAGATCCGCGTCCTTGTCCATCACCGTGATCAGCGCGATTTTGGTGTTGAGAGGAGCCTTCTCAGACAAGAGCACTGTGCCGTTCACCGGGTTGATGATGTACCTCGTGTCTATTGATGGCACATTGTCATTGATGTCTGTGACGTTAACGGTCACTGTTGCTCTTGACGGAGTTGAGCTGCCATCGCTGGCCAAAACAGTTAATTTGTGAACAGGGGATTCCTCTCTGTCCAGTGGTTCTCGTATAGTGATGAGGCCAGTGGTGTTATCAATGGCAAAGAGCCTCTTGGCCAAACTGGAGATCTGGTTACTGAAATAGAAGTGGATTTGTGCATTTGAGCCCAAGTCTGCATCAGTGGCATGGAGCTGAGAAACGGAGGTGCCCACCGGAGCATTTTCCGGCACGCTAACTTCAATGTCATTCTCCTTGAAAACTGGGCGATTGTCATTCACGTCAGTCACTGTGACTTGCAGGATGGCAGTGCTAGACCTTGGAGGGCTTCCGCCATCTTCAACTTTAATTTTCATCACATAGGTATCCTTCTGTTCCCTATCCAGGATCTGCTGGACAATCAGCTGAGGCCACTTATCTCCCTCGGGCGTCTCAATTATATCAAGACCAAACACGCTTTGACCCTACAAGACAGAACAAACACACTTTAGTATGAAGGAACATCTAAACAGAAAAACGGCTCAGCAACGTTCCTAAAGTGTCCTGGAATGTTCATTTATATATGCAAATTGTACACAAGAATCTGCTCTTCTATATTTACCTTTACTACACAATATCTAATTTGGCTCCAAGGCCCAGGGACTTAAGACAGCTTCAGGGCAAATGTAGGAAGAAATGGCTACTTTGAGAAAAGCAAGTGAGAGGGACAGCAGTAGTGGCTTCAGGGGGCAGCCTTGTGGAGTTTTCTGTTGGGTTTGGGTTTTTTTGATTGTTCGTTCGGGTTTCTTTAAACCAGTTTCTCTATTTCTACAGAGAAGTTATTAAATTCGTGGACGGATGTAATTTGGCTTCTCTTTCATATGAATGAGCATGGAGAAAAGGAAAGAAGCCAAAGTTCAGCCACATGCAAAGGCAAGACAGTATCCATGCACTGGAGGGTCTACAGCAATATTCAGGTTCAAGGAAAAGAAGATGAAGGCACTGGTTGTGAGGCAACCTTGGACATGATCTGAAACCATGAAAAGGTTCTTAACACATAATTCAGGGCTTAAATGGTACAGACCATTACTACATAATTCAGGCCTTAGATGGTAAGACTGTACATCATAACCATTTATTAGAAATATAATTTTAAACTATAATTTAAACTATTTCTTCCCTCTTTTTATATATTTTGCACTTGTAGTGAAAATTACAACCCCAGTAAGAAAAGATCCCCTTTCCTTTCAACAAATAGCACAGAACTATGGTTTGAAAATAACCAAACCTTTTCATGGGGTTTGTGGACCATTTTAGACCCCTGGAACTGCAAATAAAGCTATGTACTGCACAGACATGTCTGCTTTTAAACCATTGCAGTCGCTAGAATAGGCTGCAAAAATAAAGATTGGAATCTAGAACTAAATTCCCTCTTCTGCTGTCTCTTCAGAAAAGCAGGGATTACGAGCAACACAATTATCCTCCTTTCCTCATCTCTCACCCTTCAGAGGAAGAAAGACTTTAAAAGCAGTTTCCTAGCTGTATCTTCCACAAGGGCAGAGCTAGAATGCAGGTCATGAAAGCTGAATGTATAGAGTGACCAGAAAGAGAAGGTATCAATAATGCTGACTAACTAGAATATTCTTTTTAGTTGTCATATTTGTTACAACGGGCAACTGCATCCAGCCTCATTCCTGTCCCATTTCCTGTGCTCCTTTCCTCTTTACTCATGTAATTGCATCTGTGTTCTGAAGTGGTTTGAGACACTTCAGACCAAAGGAAAAGAGCATGTTCCCAGAGTGTAAGGTTTTTTTTTTTTCTCACTAATTACAAAAGATCTCTGTTCATTGCACCTTCCTACCAACTACTGAGTGAATGCATTTATAGGTCTCCTTCTGCAGGAGGCCACACTCTTTCACTGATTTGTTTTCTCAAAGCCAGAATCTGGCCCTACATAAATAATCATTTATTTCATGGCAAAGAGCTACCCGTCCCTATTTTAAAATCTACTGTGCCACTTGCACAGCGTTTGTGACAACATTAAGTCACAACTAGGGACAGTTTGAAGTGCCCCGGAACACATTTTGAAACAATAAAATCCAAGATGAGTTCAGCTTCTTTAGCGGAAGGCATATGAAGATCTAAACTTTGCAAATAATTTCTAAATAAAGATCTGGATTTGGAACCAATTTTGGAATAGCAATTCTAGGCTGATCTCTTCATGAAGGTGGAGTGTGAGTTTTCTCTTCATGCTCAATCTGGCTAGCAGGTATTTCCCATAAATTTAATAATTACTGAGAGATGCTGAATTAAGTATTCTAGGCTTTATCATACGGCTCCAGAAAAAAAAAAAAAAACCCACAACACAACAAACAAAGAAGCTAGAGGAAAAAAACCCTGTCAGCTATCTTTTACTTCTTTATTTGTACACAAGTTGACAGATGGGCACTGATTATTCTGTCATGAGATCCCACAGCTACAACAAACCCTTTACATAGACTCTGAATACATGCATCTATACATATGCATACCCACTTCTGCTTTCCTTCAGCTATCAAGCAAGAGAAAGATATTTTTCATTATAACACAGGATTTTGATATAAAATACAGGGCTTCAGTTGCCTATCAGTAGCACTGAACTACTAAAGAAACAGAAAAGAAAGCAAAGATCTCTTCCAAGTTAATTTTTAAAGTTTGATTTTTATGGAAAAGATATTATCCCAATATTTCTCACTATTCAGTGCAGGTTTATACATCTTCTAAACCATTAAAAAAAACCCCAAAACCAAATCAAAATGACAACAACAAAAACCCTCAAAACCAATCAAACTGAAAAACCTCAACCAAACAAAAAACTCCACCGGTTACAGCAAACTGTCCTTTCTCCCAGTTCAAAGAAGGCTGCTTCATGTTGTCTAAGGGATCAGGTTAAATGTGGTATTATGGACAGTTCTATTCTAAACACTTCAAAAAATGCTGAAACATTCAAGTACCGCATTTTAAAGATCACAAATACGTAATTGTCTACCTTATGAGTGAAGAAACTGAGAGGTAAAAATTCTGAGAGAAATATGAAATCCTTGATGTTGAAGTGAATGGCTCTAATATCATTAAGACCTCAGTGAAGTGGCAATTTCCATTAGGGTCAGATTGTCATTTGGACAGAACTGTACCTCAGTTGCCACTCCACGACTCAGCTGCCACGATTCCAGTGACCTGCAGCTTTGGTTCACACTGGGAAGGGCATAAGTCCACGGCAAAAGCACACCAGACAGGCAACATTTAATTACTACCTTTTGACATTTAAATCATTGACTGGCGAAAAAAATCTACTAAGTGATTATCACCAGCACTGCATAAGGCTGTGAGCTACAAACAAAAAAGGTTAACTTCTTTCATGTAAAAAGACAGGTCAAGTATTTCAACCTAACTATTTGAAGCAAAACAAGGCCTTGCCCATCTCAGAGCCAGAATTAGTTTTAAGAGGGTCTGGCCTTCATCACAGATTCTTTATCAGGGCAATAAGCAGCTCTGTTACCTCATTCCGTTTTCATGACATCCTTTTCAGTGGATCCCTGTACACAGCAGTCTCTGGAATAAACAAACTGCTATTCTTGTGGAACACTTCCTGTGTATATTTACCTGATCGTTTGTAATGGATCCAAAGGTCCTTTTCGGAGCTGTTTTGGGCTGTCATGTAAATAAAAAATCAGAGAGGTTTTTTAAAATGGCAAACATTTAGGCAGATGAATCAATACAAAAGTAATGACACATGGACAATTAACGTGGTAAGACAGAAGAGCTTCTAGTGCTGTGTGAAAGACAGTGCACATAAACTCCCCCTAGAACTGGCCTCTAGACATCATAGCATATTTACATCATGGTATCATGGTGCAGATGTATTGCATCACTGCACTTGGTTCAATCCATGGGGTACTGACCGCTGGGACATTGTCAGGAGGAATGGGAAAAACCCCACAGCTTCTGGTTCATGCTCATCACAGTTGCACAGTCTTTTGTGCTCAAAATATCTCACAGATTTATACCTGCAGAGCAGTTGCCTGATAGAACATAGTCATTTCTCACAGAAATAGGGAAGAATATTGTGCTAAGTAACTATACAAAAATGACTCTTTGTGATAAAAAGGACTCTGAAATCAGTCTGTTACTGATTACTTCTTAAAACATTACGAATGGTGTAACTGTAATAACTATACCTTGGGAAATGACAAAGAGTAGATCAACACCATCCTCAACCATCTTTCAAGAAGATTATTCTGAACCATTAAAGACCCCTCATTGCTTTGTGGCCACAGCTCTCCCTTGTGCTTATTACCAACCCTTCTCTTCACAGACTGTGAATGACAAACATTACAGGATGTGTGTTTTCAGCCCAACAGGATCCTAAGTACAAATCAAGGGGTAGACAACATGAGGATATCTTTTCCTGCCTTCCTACTGTACCTCATGTCAATGCACGGTTTAGGAGAGCAACAAGTCAGACACGTGCATTTATTTATTACATGTCACCAATCCTCTCAAAATCTTACTCTGCCTATGCAGATTGCAGTGACTCAATTCAAGTGGGCCAAATATAGCAATACTGGGAAACACAATGAACAAAATGTTAAAAAAGAGGAAAAACAACTAAAAAAGAAGCAGCCAATAAAGTGTAAAAGATCAGCTTCCCATTGGAAAGCAATTCAGTCATTCACTGAGGCAACTACTAATACACTCTTCGTCTAAAATGCAGTCTTTTGTCCAAAGGACACTAAAATCTTTCTAGAAAGTCCAGACAATAATTCACTCTTGCTAACTGCTGGTTATTTCAGGCGCAGCAACACAGAAAACCCGAGGAGGTCTCCTGCAAAATTACAAGCTAGAACTCAGCCTGTAGATCCCCTGGCTGCTTTTCCCAGCACATAGAGAGCTGCTGCCTAACTGCAGTGCAAGGGAAGGAGCACAGCAGCACAATTCCTGACGCAGGCAGCTGCACAGCACAGTGCACACCATCTGAACACAAGCTAACACTTACACTTACATTTTTCCTTCAAAAGTGCTACTTCGTCTGTGAAAATGTGGATTTGCAAAGCCAAGCTACAGCCTTAAACTGTAGGGATGGAGTTACACAGGTCAGCACAATATGGAGCTGCACCAGGACCCCTGAAGAAATTTCTCACTGTCTTGGTTTTGAGCAGACAGAAGCCTTTACTCCCAAAGGAGTAAAGTAAAAATGCTCCACACAGGACTGGAAGCTTAAATGCAAACAGTACTCACAAAGGTACACAGAAATAACACAACACAAACATTTGTGTTCAGCCTTGGCTCACTTCTCGAAACCTGGGCCTACCACAACCTCAACAGGCCAAAACCTTCCGAAGCCTCCTCTCAACTAGGCCCCAATGCCCCAGGCCTCAAAGCCCCCCAGGCCTCCCTACTCAAGCCTGAAAGCCAAAAAGCCTCAGCTCCCCCAGGAATACCTGAGACAGCAGCTCAGCACTGGGAGCAGAGACCAGAGACATGTCCATTTATAAAGCGGAGAAGCAGGAATGATGGCATGGAGCAACAAAAGGTTACACTTCCCTGTGCCCACCTCCCTGCACCCATCTGGTCCTTGGAGGACTGTACTGGAGGGCTAAGACAACCCAGTTTTAAAGCCATCCCACTCACCACAATGCTCCTGCTGGAGAATTAGCTGTGCCACAAGACAAAGATGGGAAAGGGAAGTATGGAGAGATTCAGTTGTCCACAGGTCACAGCCTGACTGTTGTCTGGCTGTCAGGCTTGAAACTAAACTTTGGAACCTTATACTTTAGAAACTACACTAAATGTGGGGATATCCTTCCCAAAACAAGAAAGGTGGATAGCTCTGGGTAAGGCAGTTAGGGAGGTCATCTCTCCTCTTCAGCTCCTCTCTTATTCAGAAATACTCCAAGACATGTCACTGAACAGGGAACTACACTGTCAGCTCACCTGGAAGGGTTCAAATTGAGGTGCTGAACATGGCTGAGCATTGCTCTGAGTTCCTATGCTTCCACAGCTAGGCAAGAGCTCCAGAAACCTGATCTGTCCTTCACTAAGCTGTCTTTGGAGCTGCACTATGGATATATAATGAAGAAATACATCAGGATTTGTATTAGGGAATTGAATATTCGGCAAGTGAATTGCTGTATTTACACTGTTGCACAATTACACATTGGTTCAGTTGTGACAATGAGGTATTTGCTCAGTTCCCCAGCTGCCAACAGCAACGGGAGCAGACCCAAGTGCCTGTGAAGTGCACATTTTAGAGCCCTGGGATGAATGCTGACTGGGTGTTGCAGCGGTGTGAACCTGCAATGCCCTCCTCTTCACTACCTGCTCTATAACCAGAGCAGTACTCTCAGGCAGAAGGAGATTAAAACTGACAGCCACTTGTATACAGGAAAAGAGAAACAACTGAGGTATTTCTGAAAATCCCTTCAGAACAGAAAAAGCAGGGACTGTCCTCAGCATTCTCAGGTTCCAGTAGTGAGCCTTACTCAAGACCTCCACTCTTTGCAGCAAAGTCATTGTAAAACTCAAAAGAAGAGAAAGTTTGTGGGACATTTAACACCCTCAGGATTATTTTTGCTCTTGAAAGAAATGGAGCACTGCCTTTCCCTTTCCAAATAATGAAAACTTATCCCTTTTGTATCACTCTGAGAAAATAGCAGTGGAACTACCATGTGATGCCTCTTCACCACACATTGGAAGATAATAAATAACATTGCAATTTCATAGTAATAAATCAGAATTGCCATGAAGATGTAGTGAGTGACAGTAAGTACTAAAAATAGTTCCAGAGAGACCGAATTCTAAAACTCATTAAATAAAAGTCTTTTCACCACGTTGATCAGGGAATACAGGGGATAAAACAAAGATGTATTTCCTGATGCTGGATTTATCAGGAAGACAACTTGTCTCTTGCTCCTCCAGTGTTACTGACTGCTACTGATCTGCATCAGTAGAACAAAGGCAGAAACATTTCCTTACTGTAAGGCAGCAGCTTGTTTCTGAAAGTTGATTTTGGAAAGGAACCTCATGCTGCCTGTGTGTATTGCAGGTTCTAGAATATAAACTGCCATGACTCACTAGTTAACGAGTTCCGTTCCTAATAAGAGCCTCCCTGTGAGTTGGCTGGGATCAAAAATCTACCTGATACCCACTTCTACGAGTAGTTAGCAATATGTTCCTTTCTAAAAAAAACAATAAAATTCCAGTGGTACTGTAAGGGCACACACTTGTGCTAATGTCTTAGGCTTACGATCAGTGATGCAACTGATACAACGCATTTGCAAGAAACAAAATGAGTCCTCATCCCAGCAGGAAAGGATAGGGAAAAAATACAGAACCACAGAACACAATAAACCAATATTTAAGCTGGAAGAACAGCAGCTCCAGTAGGTAAACATAATACACAGTTCCTGTTGCAAAGACCTAGATTAATCCCACCAGGTAACAATTATCCTGCAGTAAGCTGTGAACCATCCGTTCTCCGAGGCTGAGGCCAGATCTTCCTTAATTCATGGGGAAAACTGCAGAGAGTGGTTGATCTTAGCAGTAAAGTGACTGCTGGGGAGGATCTCCACAGGAAAGCCCACAGCAGAATAAACACAATAGCTGAAGTGCTATTTAGCAGTGTGACTGACCTCACACAAACCCTACTGCTGCAAAAAAGCAGGTTAAACAAAGACAGTTGAAGCCATTTCTGCCTGGTAACAACAGGTGTAAGCCAAGTCTAAGAAAAAGCAAGCCCAGGTCTAGATCCACTCGAAATTCTTTGTGAGATGAATTCAATCACTGTCCTAAAGCAGCTGTTTCTCAAGAACAGCATGCCTACTCTTGTGTATGAAGGTAAGTCCATCGCATGCACACAGAAACCAGGCCCGCGGCCTCTTCCTTAGCCCGAAACACCAAGAGCTCTTGGGCAACCAACACCATTTCACCCACCAAGGTGTGTGGCAAACAGCAACTGAAAACTCTCCCTGAATTCTTCATAACTACCATGCAGCAATAATAGCCTCAGGTTAAAGAGCCACAACAACGCCCACAGAATTAACCTGGCGTTGAGATACTTGCTAACAAAGCACCTCTCAGCTACGTACAGGTTAGAATTAGCAAGATGGCTGGGAGAAAGCACCCTCTGGGGATCATAACTTCCTCTGAATCATTTAATGTGAAGTTTAGCCTTTGTACTCTAAAAACATTATGTAAACAACTGAATCTACCAAAGCAAAACCGTTAAATCAATCTAACATCCAGTAAAAATGTGTTAACTTACGCCTGCCACCTAGGAAACTGATCATCAGCATGAGAAACAAAACACATCTCAACTCCACCCCAATGTCCCTTAGGCAGTTTTCAGCTTAGAGGTCTTAGCCTATACCTTGTCTTTTATACTTACTTGTTTTCTGGTTATTTGTTTTAAAGAAAGGTATTTTTAGGGCTCTTGAACATCAGGGTATTACGCTAGGAACAGGAACTCAGTTTCTCTTGTTTATGAAGCAATGAGTTAAATGAACAGTTCATTTTCAATTCAAAACTCTCATTGGGCACATCACTATTTTTAAAACAGGCCTAGGACATTACTACATCTGTCAACAGACATCAAATTCACAGGTTCTGAAGACAAAACAAGTACTGTGCAAGAAAGGACTAAGTCAATTTGTTCATAGAAATCTGCAGCGGTCTGTAGCTGCTCCATGGATTCAGTTTGGAGTACGACCTCAAAATCCTAAAGTGATAAAAGTAGCTGATAAATTTCTTATGCATTCTACTTACAAAGTCAGAACTCCCAGCCTCAATTAACATTTCTGCTAGTGTAAAAGGTCACCTACTGTGGAGCAATGTGGAAGAGCCCATTGTAAAATGTGAAATTAAATTAAATCTGTTTTGAAATTCAGGAGGATGGCTCCTAACAAAACAGCAAACCTTGACTGAATTAGTGAAAGTAAGGCAGCTGAAGCAGCAGAGCTTCCAAGAGGGCTAAGCATGATAGAAGTCTTCCCTCATGATGCTCTTAGGCACTACCTGATTAGTTCCAGCAGCTGCCCAGCAGGGAAAGCCAACCAATCCTTCCACAGCAATGCACACCTTAGCCACCTCTCTAGCCTGCAGGCACAGCACAGCCAGGTAGCACACTGCACTATGGCATCAGCTTGTATTTTATGGGATATAGAACTCTGATCTATAGAATTCATAGGATGAATTTGCAGAATGGGCTGGGTGTAAGATCACCCAGTTCCAATCCCCCTGCCATAGGCAGGGACACCACCCACTAGGCCAGGTTGATAAAGGCCTCACCCAACCTGGCCTTGAACACCTCCAGGCAGGGGACATCCACGACCTCCCTGGGCAAACTATCCCACAGTCTCACCACCCTCACTGTAAGGAATTTCCTCCTAATATCCAGTCTAAATGTCACCACACCTTGTTCAACTGAAGAACTGCTGGAGTTTGTATATATACAGAGTCACTGGAGTAGTGATACTGAGCACTGTGGATGGAAATCCTTCACAAATTACTGATCACCACAGTGTGAGTTACTACCTTAAAACCTTTCGTGCTGCATAAACTCGTTCTGCCCACTTGCATAAAGAGAAAAATAGAGCAAACAGCTGGGGTGGTGGTGTGCAGAATCCACTGTGCAGAACTGTGAAATTAGTCAGGGCTTTGCTACAGCAAGGAGTAACAAAACACCATTTTCCTTCTTACCTAGCTCAGAAAACTCAGTAGCCTGTAGCATATGCAGCACTGTGACTCCAAACCAATATTCAAAAGAGTTTCTGAACTCCTGTGTGTGAAAGCAGTCCTTACATTGTCTGAATGTTACATTCACACATGGTTATAACTCTGGGAGTGAGATTTTCAAGCAAATGGAACATTTAATCACATATTCACACATCAAATAATTTTAGAGTTACTATTGCAGCTAATCATTGATATGGAAGCTTCTGAACGCCCCAGGTTTTAATTCTACACAGGTACATTCCCTTCTTAAAGAGCCTTGACCGTTATTCCAGTTCCTCAGCATCAGAAAACTCATGAGGAAGACCTACTCCTTGAGTGTTACAAAGCATTCTGCCACTAGGTAGCAGAATAAATTCTGCTTCTGTTTCTAGACTTTACCTCTCACCTTAGCTCAAGCATACACACACTTCAAATACAAACCAAATGGATTGTTTTGATCTAGTACAACAGGCATGCTTATTTGTGGAAAACTTATTGGCAGTTTCTGAGCTCCTCTACCAGACTCCCAAAACCACTTACTATTTTAGTTAAAAGTGCATAGTTTAATCCCTTCATCATCAACTGCAAAACACATGTGAAGACAAGGCTATTTTTGTAGTGCAACGAAGGCATCAGTCTGCTGCTGCAAGCAGAAGCTATAGTGCTCATCACATGATGTAGTTCCTAAATCTTTGCCCATACTACAAATGCTCAAATGTTACAAGTTTTACAAAATAGGTTCAAAACCCATCTGGAGGAAATGCACATATGAAAAAAAGCCAACAAACCAAACCAGGTCAGTATGTCATAATCACTGCTTCTGAGCAACAAATTGGTGATCTTCAAATTGCTGGAAGCTCAGGAACAGCATGGAAGACATAGAGTCATAGAACGATTTGGGTTGGAAGGGACCTCCAAAGCTCATCCAGTCCAACCCCTCTGCAGTCAGCAGGGACATCCTCCCTAGACCAGGCTGCCCAGAGCCCTGTCAGGCCTCACTTTGAATATGTCCAGGGATGGGACCTCAACCACCTCCCTGGGCAACCCGTTGCAGTGTTCCAGCACCCTCATGGTGCAGAACCTGTTCCTCACATCCAATCTCAATCTGCTCTGCTCTCATTCCAAACCACTGCTCCTCGTCCTGTCCCTGCAGACCTTTGGGAAGTCCTTCTGCAGCCTGCTTACAGCCCCTTCAGGCAGTGGAAGACTGCTGCTAGGTCACCTTGCAGCCTTCTCTTCTCCAGGCTGAACATGCTTGTGCTATTCTTACTGTCTCCCCTAAGTATCTGATAGCAAGTGTTAGAGACAGGATACAAGCCCAGAGGAAACTCACTCTCATTCAGCAAGGCGATTCTCAGCCCAAGTCAGCATCATTCACATCAATCAGCAATAAAGAAACTGAGGCACAGAAAGCAGAAGTGAGTCATTCACAACTGCTCTGCAGGCCAGTAACAAAACTGACCCAAATCTGGCAGTGAGTGACCCTCAAAAATCCCATTACCAGAGTAGAGAATACATGTGCTTTAGGAAAGTGCACCAAAGCACAGATACTACTGGTTCAGATAGCCTCACAAAATGGGGACAGCAGTACCCTTTGCAAAGCTGAAGGAGCCATGACTGTTTCTCACACAGAACTGCTCCACAGAAGAGAAGCTTTCTATTCAGATGGCTCCTTCATTGCCTCCAAAGCTTAGCAGAATGATGATAAAAATGCTCTTGAAAAGAAATCATAAACATTGTAAATACTCATCCTGCCACCCACATATCACAGGACCAGAATAAAGCATGGGAATGGTTTGTGCCCTTTCCATTCTTTTATCCAAATGCTTGAAACAATATATGCTTATTTTTGCCTTCAATATGATAGCACTGCCTACCCTTGCCTTTCAGGGCCCCATCTTCACAAGCTACCTTGAATGCAAAAACCAGGATAGAAACAAAACAGATTTTTATTGTTGTCCATGCTGACTGTTGCTGTCATTGTCCAGCACTCAGCAGAAATGTTTGGGCTGGCAGAGATCACTATCTGAGACTTTCAGAATGGAGAGAAGGCAATTCTGAAAAGACAAAAAGTCCAGCTGAGGTGCCTAAGTGAAAGTGTGCACCAAAGGTCACAAAGTCTTAATACAATGCACTTTAAGATCTGCATATTAAAACCAGACCATCAGAAGCAGCCATTAAAAGCACACATTAACAGGTCTTTTCTCTTTAACTGTCAAAGGTCCAGGTGGGCACTCAATTGCCAAGAACTTTGGATGATGCTGGCAGCTGACGTCTGAATTGTACAAAAGACAATTCTTTGAGTCACAGACAACTACTCAACTACTTAAGAAGTTAACACCCCACCCCCCTCACCCCCCAAAAATTGATGTAAAATCTTACAGAGAGCTTAGGTAATCTGTAAACTTGAAGGAACTGATTCATGTTCTGCTGTTCTACAGCAAGTACCCTGGATGAATGTTTCACTGAGGTCAAACAGTAAAAGGGATGTAACACTGAGGGAAAGCAGGGAGGCTCTGGCTGTCCTTGGCTGGCTGCTGTCAGACCAGCTCCCGGATCACAGCATTCCCACTTGGAGCTGGCTTTTCACACACAGCTCAACTCACCAACGGGAAATACTGATGGGTAACTGCCAGACTTCTACCTTTGAACTCAGGTGGAAAACAAATGGAAGAACAGAAGATACTATTATGTTTATACCTTTAAACGTGCTACAACAAAGAGGTTTGAGGAGGCCCTAAAAGAAATGAGAAAGATTATAAGGCTGGAGCGAAAAGGAAGAGAAAAATTAATGTCCAAGTGAAAAAGCCATATAGTATCTCATCTAAAAAGCACAGAAAACACCCTCACTTGCTAGAAAAAGCAGGGTGGGGGGAAAATAACACAAAGGCCACTGAAAATGTCCATTTGCTTGACAAAGCAAAGAGAAAAAAGTGCAATTATTTGCCTTTGGAAGATCAGCGATAGCCAAGGCAATCATATACATCACATTAACAGAGCTGGCAATTAGAGCGCGATGTGATAAGAATGTATTTCAACGCTGACAGTTGATGACTCAGAACTCATTCCTTTTACCAATGTTTCTTTTTGCTGCCTTAAAATTGTCTGAAATGCTCTTTGCTACATGTCCCAGCTTCAAAAGCTCTACAGGACTTCAGTGTTCAGAACAATTACGTTTCTGGGCTAAAGAATATAAAGTACTTAGGAATAAACCTTTCAGGAATAAAAATAACCATACTAATGCAGTCAAGTGCCAAGATCCATGGCTGACACCTAGTTTTAATGCACTCTTTAATAGCTAAAGAATATAATTTTCAAGTTACCTTTTTCTCACCCTTGTACTTCCTCTTGCAAGAAAGAAAAACACTACACAGAATTCATTTGGGGAGAGGGGGAACAGACAGAATTTTTTAATTCTCTATAACTAAGATACAAATTAAAAATCAAGAACATATTATTGTAGAAGTATTTTAATTATGTCCTTCCTAATAGCTAAACCCAGAAAACATTTGAAACAATATCTGCTATTTGCAAAACATGTCTGAAACACTGGAAATCACCTCTCCCAAAACCAAAGGCAGCAAGAAAATGAGCAGGACAAAAGACAAACCTGAGTGTTTTGTGACTATGACAATGCATCTTTGTTTATTTCTTTCCTTTGACAATTTGCTATCATTATTTTTAATGTGGGAAAAAAACAATGCTCTTCAAATGTTGTGGGCTTTATGCTTAGATACTCATAGCTCTTGCTGTCCCTAGCAATAAGAATCTTAGTAATAAATGGTCAGTGATAAACATTTCAGCTAAGAAAACGACCTATCAATATATTGGTGATGCCTACTGCTGCAAGTAGAGTGTGGAAGTTATTTTCACTGATGTAATTAATAAATAAATGATGATCCAAGAGCTGAAGCACCTCTGCTAAGAGGACAGGCTGAGGGAGCTGGGCTCGTTCAGCCCAAAGAAGACTCTGGGGGCACCTTAGAGCTGCCTTCCAGTGCCTGAAAAGATCCTGCAGGAAGGCTGCAGAGGGACTTTCCATGAGGGTGCCTAGAGACAGGCCAAGGGGCAATGGTTTGAAGCTGAGGCAGAGCAGGGTTAGACTGGAGCTGAGAAAGAAGTTCTGCAGTACAAGGGTGGTGAGACTCTGGAACAGACTGCCCAGGGAGGTTGTGGCTGCCTCCTCCCTGGGGACATTGCAGGCCAGGTTGGATGAGGCCTTAAGCAGCTGAGTGTAGTTGAGAGGGGTCCCTGCCCACGGTGGGGAGGTTGGAGTAGTTGATCTTGGAGGTCTCTTCCAACCTGAGCCATTCTAGGATCACATGATGATTCTATGAAATTTAGAAATCTATGTCAGGTTATTCTTTAGAGATAAAGCAGAGGCCAAAGAGAAACATCTTTCTGCTGACATGGAATGTATCGGAACTATACCCCAGCACCGCTGGGCTAAACTCTTAGGGCATCTTGGAAAGGCTTGTTCCTTTGTGCCAGCAACATGCAAACTCTTTAAAATATTGTCAGTTCCGAGGCAGCACTGAAGTGTATGAGTGCAGCATAATTTGTCTTAAGTGCAGTGTTAGTGACCTGCCAGAATAAAAGATGTCCCCTATATAAAACTGCTCAGTATATAATACTGAGTCTAAGCCACCATTTCCCCTGTTTCATCTCAGAAATTCCCAGAAGAGGCAATCTGTTAGTACTGCTCTCACCTACCAGACCTGGGGAAAGATAATGGCCAGAAACCTCAGGGTCTGATCCCAGAATATTCTGGAGGGCCCAGAGCAAAGCAGGTTGGGCAGACAAATATTCAAAAGCTAGGAAAGGGAGACGAGAAGGAATCAGATGACATCAGAGTCCAAACCAGGCTTCTGCACCACTCACCCGATGGCTGCAACATCCCTCTGTGTCCTACTGCCTATATTTGGTAGCAAACGACTGCTGCCTCCTTGGAACAGCGTGCAGGAGAGGGAGCCATAAGGATAATGGCAAACGGGAACAAGGAATGAAAACCGAGGGCCTGAAAATCTTGCAGGCTGTCTGAATACCACCAGGAAGTCATGAAGACTTAGCAGAGATCTGCTGAACTCCTTGCTCTTCTCCACCTCTGCACTTCTCATTACACTCTAAGGCATCAAGAGCATCTTAACACGTCAGGAAAGCAGGCAGAGATCTCATCCACTTCACACAGGTACTTTGGTGGCAAATTTGTGCTTCATTTCTACATACAGAGCTCAAATTTGATCTCATTCTATGTAAGGGTTAAGCAGTGACCAGGAGCTGCTTTTACGACTGAGAAAAGCATTCATTCCTCAAAAGCACTGATAGATTTATTTCACTTCAGACTGTGAAGCCACTGACTTTGCAAAGACTGAACAGGGCAAGTTGTGCAACCCCTCTGCAGTGAGCAGGGACACCTCCAACTAGATTGCCATGAGGAAAGCTAATGATAGCTGGAAAAATTTAAAATTCACTTTAGACTTTTTTTGTTGCCTATATTTTCCAATATAGCCCCCAGGAGTGGTGTGAAGCATGTGAGAAACAGTGCACATTCCTGCTATGCTAACTCCAGTGAATTTTCCAAGCAGAAATGTACTCAAACACAAGAAATCTGTGTGCAGCTCTACTCAGCACACTCTGCAGTAATACCCAATTAAAATTGTTGCCTTTCCTGCTTGCATCTTGTAGAGAGGAGGAAATAGAGAAAGTCGAATCAAATAAAAATAGCAGTTTATTACCCTCTGAAACTGAGAAGGATTTTACGGCAAGCATAACCAGATGGAAGGTTCAAGACTCAAGGCAGTTTCTACTGAAATCAAGTGAAGTTTTGAGCAAGTGGCCAGTGAAAATCAACCATGGATTCAGTTTTACCTTTCACAGAGATCTTCCTCTACTGTTTGTTTGTCTGAACTGTTTAGTCAGTACCTGTCTGCCTCCGAGATGAGTTTGCATTGCCATGCTAAACCCAAACTCACTGTGCACATGAGGATGCTTTGGTGTGACATCACACTTCTGCCTTTGCTGGACGTTGCATATTTGAACTTCCAGTCTCAGGGATATATGCATACCAAAGAAGGATTTTAGTGAGATGCACAGGGGAGTGTTCCCGTTTTTGCAGCGGTTTCCTGTTGGGAGTGTTGCAGGTCGTGTAACTGGAGATGTCTTTCCACAGGAATGAAACAGGAGTTTCCACCCGGCGTATTTTGTGAAAATATTAATTTCTCAGTGTTGTCTATAGAGTCTGTCCCAGGAGGAGTATGTAAACAAGCTCTCAGTCTGTTAGGCTCAGCAAGCATCACCATGTCTGTGCTAACTGGCACCCTGATCTGTCTGGACATCAGCAAAAGATAATATTCATAGAAGATAGACGAAGTGAGGATCTCCATTTGACAGATTCGTGCCTTGCAGCTTGAGTCTATCATCCTTCCCACACAGAGCCATGCTAAGTTATGTATTATTGTTCCATGACAGCTAGTGTGAAATCCAGAGCCTTGAACGCAGAAAGATACACCAGCTTGTCCCTCATCCTAACTCACTGAACTTACCGTGCCTGCGAGCAAGACTTTCTCCTCCAGTCTTCAGTCAATCCCCCAAAGTGATGTCAGGGTAATGGAACTTGACAGTTTTACAGTAATAATGCCATAAACCACCCTAAAGGAGCCTTGTATCAACCAACAAGAAGCAATTACCTTGACTCTTGACTCGCTACCACCAGCCAGGAGTAGAATTTTATCTAGTTAGAGACACTAACTCTCGGCCGTAAGAATGCAAATCGGGCATTTTCCCCTTAAAAAAATAATCAGACCCAGAGATTTTTTGCAACCCATGTTCATGGGTGACCATTTATCTGCCCAAATCTCTTGGGACAAATTACTACTGAACAATATTTTTATTTTACTACAAAACTTTTTCATATGGATTACAGAATTGGCTATTTCACATGGTAAGAAAGGGGTAGCTGGGGGGGAGCTGCTTTGTAAAAAGTTGAATTACATCACAAAATAATGAAAATAGTATTATGATGCAAAGATGGCCTGCAGAGATCTTCACATAAAGGGGAGAGGGGTTTTTTAAATACTTTTAAAAAATCTTTCTGTTTCCTACAGTAATTTTAAAGCAGTAAAATGCAAACGTGTCTCACCTGACAAATGAAAGGGATAAGAATTCTACCTGCAAATGTTTGTCATTTCTCCCACAGTCCACCTTCCACGTTCTCCTGTGACTGCTAACAGAAAACAAGAGCAACATGAAAGCTGTCTCTCTCACATACTTGCAGGGAAGCCTTTCAGGACTTTTGGTTGTCAGCACATTTCAGGTTATTTCAGCACATGCCATGCTATTCACAGCTCCAAAACTACCTGATCTAGAGAGAGAAACAGAGGCAGGGAGCCACCTGAACTGCCAGATGGATAAATTCTCTGTTCCAGTTTAGCTGAGCTATTTTTCATGACCTCAACTTATCTTTGGCATCAAAAAGAAACTTGTAACAAGAAAATCCTGCTTGCCATGGAATCATAGAATGGTCTGGGTTGGTAGGGACCTCAAAAGGTCATCTAGTTCAAGCCCCTCTGCAGTAAGCAGGGGCATCCTCAACTAGTATCTTTACACCAGGATTTATTTAAGAACTTTTATAATTTGAAATACTAATAAAATTTTCCACCCCTTCTCTCAAGAACAACATAAAGGGTTCCATAAAATATATCTTGTCCAAAGTTACTTAATGTGTTCTTTAAAGCACTTATCAGATATTTGCTATGCACACCTAAATCTTCATGGGACAGGCTCAATTCAGGCTTCATTCATGGAAAGGGCCTGGGATAAAAGTTGTGCTGTGCACGCAATAAACCAAGGCGGAAACGCAGAGGGAGGGGATTATTGCATAAAACAAGTTCAGGAGCAAAGGTGCTATTAGTCCTGATAAGAGCTACCAGACAAAAGCAAGAGTGACAGAAAAGTCATTAATTTCTGAAAGTTCTAGAATAATGAACACTTATTTGTGAAGTTGACTCTCAAACTGTTGTGTCAAAGTAATTACTTCATCTGAAGCCAGTGATCTCATGTTTCTGGAACGAAAATGCTCTTTTCCTAAGCAGAGCTCTGCAGTCAGCATCTGAATCTCCACACAACAGTGCTAAGGCCAACACTGACTACATCACATAACAGGTGGGAAGTTGTGAGCGGTTTTAGACTCAGTGAAGCTCAATAGTTCAATTCATTGAGCCTTTTTACTAACACCTGAACTGCTCTGTAGCTGAAGACTTACCTTTCAAATCCTGTTGTGCAGCTCATCACTACTTCTTGAGTGGTGCACAACAAAGAACAGAAATTCTTAAATTACTTGGAAGGTACATCAAGATTTCACACGAATCTGCAAGGGCACTTGAAGCTCTAGAGAAGTGTATTAAAGGAAGCAAGTTTTACAAACATCAATGTGTGAAGTTGGCCACCTCAGCACAGCTTCAAAGGACTGAGGAATGCTTGTCACTGCAGATGGCAACTATCCACATCGAAGTGGGGATGGGGAACATCCCCCCCCCCATGAAAAACAACAAAGCTATTTTATAGCATCAAACAAATTCACTAATCTTCTAGCAGTAACAGAGAGAGGGAAAGACGCTTCAGGTCTGCCCTAATCCCAAGGCCACTGTGGACTCAGGAATAAAGCCACTCACATCACTCAGAGACAGCCTGTCTGTCCTAGAAAACCTCTCTCTTATAAAGGGCAGCTAAAAGTTACCTCAGAAACAGAACTTGCCCAGCTCTCCATATTTATTAAATTACAGGCTCTAGAGGGTGACCTCAGAGTTTGACAAGTACAACTCCAGGACAAAAAAAATATCCCTAAACCTACTTTTGAGCTCTCTAAATCTATTACCTTCCCCATCTATACCGGCACATGAAATGGGAAAGCAGACACAGTCCTGTTTTGCAAATTTATGAAGGATAATCCAAGGAGCCATGGCAAAGAAGGTGGGAGAGAAGTTGTCCTGCAAAGTTACACTGAAATCCTTCTGCTAATTCAATCAGGAGTCTGTGAAGTAACTGGAACAAGCCAGTCCCCAGTCCAAAAAAACCTCAAAACATGAGCTGAAGCTACACACCAGTAGGAGGGGAAACAAACAAATAAATAAACTCCCCCAAAAAACAACAAATAAAACCCCACAAGTAAACAAACCAAGACAGAAATGGTTGTTTTCACCTCGTATAACAAGGTTTGCAAACTGGGCTTTGTGACACCAAACCCACTGTTTCTCAGGTTCAGGTTGCAGTTCCTCACCACTGCTGTTCCCTGGGATATCAGAGTGCATCTGACTCGTTTGTGGTTTAGTGTCTGTGAATCCTCAAAGTACCACCGCCCAGAGAGCCCTTCTCCAGGGACAAGAAATATGGACAAGTTATTCCTGTTGCCTTATCAGGAAGTCAGGAACTTTCCTAGCCAAATCCTCCATTTCCCTGTGTGTAAAATGGGATTTTGAAGAGCCATCTCCTACGACTCAGCCATATGACCCTTCGACTACTAGAAAAGGATATTAGTAAAAAAGAGATTACAAAATGTGAAACCACTTTGCTGCTAGTGGGCTACCCTAAATTTAACACAGATTTTTGATAGGAGGAGAGCAATGACACTGGGATTTCCCTAATCTTATTAGCCACTGGTTGCAATATTCAGTAAGACCTGACAATATTAGTAATATCTCTTTCCATTTACAGAAAGCTTCATCTTGGCTTTTTTTTTTTCACAGAAGGCAGATGTTGATAACAACCACCCCAGGCTGTCAGTGACCTATATAAAGGGCCAGTACAGCACTTGACAGTCCTCTCTTGCTGCTGGAGCCTACACAGGAGAATCACTCACGTTTGTGGTTAGCTGTTGGGTGCTGCCCCACTCAAATGCAGTTTGAGAGTAGAAATGAGGGGTGTTGCTTCTGCTTCCACTTAAAGGAGCGAAGGGGTGAACAGGAGTGAAGTGAGAGGTGATGCTTGGGGATAGTGAAGACGACCTGGCTGACACCTGTGTTAAGAAAATGCAGGTCTGTGTCTCTGTGCACCAAGTTTGCAGGGACTGCTCTCTGCCCTTCTCTCTCTGCATTGAACTGCTCAGACAGTATTGGTGCAACACAAAAACACAATCAGGCCACAGAGCTTTGTTTGCCTTCTCCTGCTCTTTGTGGGGGTTTGACTATGAAATGTGTCTGAGTGGTAACAACATGATTATCCAAAATGACTTCACTAAGCTTGCCTGGTTTGGTTTAGCTACAAATCTAGTCTCCCTCTATAATTTTGATTTAACTAGCTTCCAGCTTTCATTTCAGATAACAAACGTCTCCTTCCATTCCTGGTTTTCACAGTGACATCAGTCACCTCATCCGGAACCACCATGAGGCTCAGAAATAACCTAGTTGTAAAGAGCAGGCTTGAAATACAATGAAGGTTTGTGAGCTCCATCCTCCCTGGATCGTGGAATTGACAAAATGTGTCAGAAAGAAGGGGAAAGCTTCTATTGAAAGACATCAGAAGAGAAGATCTACCATGGCAAGAGGTAACTCTCCTCCTCAGAGGCAAGACTGACCTGTTGTGAACCTGAGTAAGAATCTATTTTGTCAGATTAGAGAGGTATCAACTGACAGCTAAAAAACAGTTCTAGGAGGAATGCACCAACTGCTTCCAATGATAAGTGAATAAAGGAAAATGATTGTTAACAGGTAAGAAAAATGGAAGTGTCAGAGTAGTACCAGTCAAATTCACCCCCCCGCCCCCAAACAGGTTAAAGCAACAATCTCTCAGCATAGAGGGCAGACTCACAGAAGAGAAAGCTTTGCTCTTGCAGGGGCAGTTATGTTTTCACCCTGCTCCACTGCTAGCTGGGTATTGCTGCCCCTCTGCCCCATCTAGTGTGCACGGTAGAAATAGTTGGCCACAACTGCTAAGCAATCCATCAAAGCACCGAATTTTAAACAGGCTCTGACATGAATCCCTTTGGGAGTCTGCATGTCCCTCTCTACTACAGGGCTCCCAGCTTGAATTCCATTCAAACTCTGCTCTGAAGCAGCTCTCTTTTTCAACGCCAATGAGAACAAAGAAATGCTTCACACTCAAACCTTCACAGCCAAGGCAGAGGCCTGTGACACCTGTAAATCTAAGTCTATTAATCAGGTTGTACTAAATACAAGCTCACCTTCAGCTCAAATACAAGTGCACTGCAACATGCAATCAACAGCAGCATGCAAGGATTTTTAACACTGTGCTGGTGGTGTCAGTGTCCACTGCCATCAGTGTTCAAGCAAGGTGAATGCCCTGAGGAAGTGGACAAAGACCTTGTGCAGGTTTTGACTACTGATATGAGACTCTTTGGGATTTGTGCTGAGAACTGTGTTGATATACAGGGATGCTTCAGTCACTGCTGAGCAGTGCTTACACTGTGCCAAGGCCTTTTCTGCTGCTCACACCACCCCACCAGCAACCAGGCTGCTGGTGCACTACAAGTCGAGGGGAGATGCAGCTGGGACAGCTGACCCCACGTGACCAAAGGGCTCTTCCAGAGCAGATGGCATCATAGCAAACAGAGCTGGGCCGAGGAGCAAGGGGAGGCAGCTGGAGCCAGGGTGTTTGTCTCCCCCAGTCGCTGCTGTGTGTGATGGAGCCTGACTCTCCTGGAGATGGCTGAACACCTGCCTGCCAGTGGGAAGTGGGGGATGAATTCCTTGGCTTGCTTTGCTGCTGCCCATGGCTTTAGTTTTACCTCTGACACTGCCTTTATCTCCACCCACGAGTTTTCTCACTTCTACCCTTCTGATTCTCTCCTCCATCCCAGCAGGAAGGAGTGATTGGAAGGAGGGGCTTAGCTGCCAGCTGGGGTTGAACCACAACAGACCTGTAGGCTTAGCTGCCAGGGTTGAACCAGAACATTGGTGTTTGTAGGTTGGTCCCCAACCAGAAATCACAGCTTATTAACATTCCCATTTAAAATTTGCTCCTTCATCCTGCTGTTTTAACATGCTACTTCTGTGCTTAATGCTTCTGTCTTTTCCTCTGTCATCCCCTCGTCACACTTCAGGTGGTTACCTGAGATAAGTCATGGGGTTTCCATCTGGACATTTCTTTCTCTGATCTACTTCACTATTTGTCTTAGCTGCCCCTTCTACCACCTCCTGCTATCACTGTTACACCACATTACTGCCCCATCTAGCCTTGCTGCTGTTTCTCACGTTAAATTCTTTCCCTTTTCTTTCTGTATCATATCCACTTCAGTTCTCTCTCCCTAGTCTTATCCAAACATTGCTTGCTGTTTGCATTTGAACCCTGCATGCCATCCTACCCATGACCAGCTTTGGGCACCTCAGCAGACAGAGTTGCTATTTTACAAGGCACCATAGTCCCTTTGGGTGACAGCAAGAGGCCTTGCATGACTGTTCCCTGGAAACCTTTTCTATGAAAAAGAAAAACAAACTGGAAAAATAGACACTTGGAAAAGCTGGTATTGCAGTACCATGGAACATCCATACAGAGAAATTGTTGTCTTTGAGGTATGCTTTGGAAATTGCAGGTGGGCAAAAGGTACCTGAAGGCTGTTTGTGCGGCAGCTGAAGGCACTCTTCTGTACTGAGTACCTTGTGTCACAAACCTTCTGAGTAATGCTGATGGCCAAATATGAGCAGACTTTTTTACAGTGCTTTGTTTTCTTCTGTTTTAACAGGATTTTGTGAAAGAGGCAGGAGATTAAAATAACATGAAAGCTTCTCTTATAACTAATAGACTTCATCACTAGTTATCAACCCTGCAGAATAAACTGAATGTCACAATGACATGCAACATTTTGCCCAAGCTTTGAGAGGGGCAGTATGGGAAGTGCAACCAAGTCAGGAACTACTGTAACAGGTTGATGTTTGCTTCCCAGTCAGCCAGAGCTGCTGAAAAGGCCTTAAACCCTGCAAACCAAGGGCACACTTAGGAGTCCACCTTGGGTTAGAAATCATGGCAAGCATCCTCCTGTCTTCTGCCAAATAGGCCTGGCTTCACACAGGCAAAAAAGCACATTTTAGCTAAACTTTCAAGTGAAATATAACTGCAGACCTTTCTTTACACTGCACAGCTTGTCAGTTTGCTGTTACTGTAAAATATAGAGCAACACATTTCACTTTGTTGCTGCATGCATACTGAAGCATCAGGTTTTGTGCTTCTGCACAGCGACTTGCATGTCTTGTCATCTCCCACTCCTCTGCCAGCCCCCGAGTATTCTACCCTCCCATCATCCTCATATCTGGTGCTTCCCAAAATTCCCCACAATGCTGTCATGTCAGCCCTGCTAGACTCCCCCTGTGCAGAAGGCATTGACAGTTCATGTGCTGCAGCGTTCCCACCTCTCTGTATGCTGCTTATAAAAAGAAGGAAAAGGTCAGCACACAGCAGAAGCTGTAAGACATTTGTATCTGCAGAGCATCCCCCAGAACAGCACAGGAGAACACGGAAGAGCCTCTGGGGAGAAAAGGCCAATGCCATCACCCTTGTGCTCCAGTCACTCTACTGCTACCCAGACAAGAGCCCTCAGGCACCACCACTCTTCCCTTCCTTTTTCATCTCCCTATTCCTTCCCAGTCCCTGGGTCTCTCTACAGGCTACACTCCCTGCCTGCTCACCACAATCTTCTGTTTCTACTACATTTTCTCCCTCTTCTTACCTGATCACTTTTGGTATTACACTGTCAACGGTACCAATGGAGTAACACCTGGACATTGCTATTCCAAGCACTGGCTGGCTGTCAATGACTGCTCCTTGGTTTTACAGATGTGTGCCAAGCTGTGTGAAATTGCTGCCTTATTTAAAGGCAGAGGACTCATAACTCAAAAAGTACACAGATAACAGGCAAGCAGGAGCAAAAAATGCTATGAATTCATTCAGGAGATCTAGCCATAGGGCTGCAACCTTACAAATTATGTTTTAAGTGGCACACCTAGCGCAAGAACTCAAAAATTTCAGGCCACAGCAGTCTGTGTTTATCCTCATCCCCTCTCTTTCTCTGACACAGAAGAAGCAGTTTTTCAGCAACACATGCACATCTGTGGTGTCCTTTGTCTCCCTAATTCAAACCCCAAATAGTGTTGTTGAAGTTATCTGCAGTTCTCCTGGTGAAGCCTGGCTCTGTCAGCCCATCTTATCTCACACAAGATCCCCAGACAAGGCCTGAAGTCCTACACTACTTTCAGCACAGAGCTGTAGCTGCTATTTCAGATGAGCTGCCACTTGTGCACTACAACTTTGCTACCGTTCTGCTGAGCTGTTGCATTCTTTTTTCTGAACACACAGCTCAAAAATAAACTCTCGACACCAGACTGCTATTGTTATCTGAGCTGTTGCTCACTCAATCCCAGGGACTCCTGATTTTGCTGCTTTCTATTTTTCCCCTCTTCCTAGAATAACAGCACATTTCTCTCAGACTCATTACCTAACAGTTCTCTATTCAGACCATGGATTATTTTGTCAGAGTTTGTCTGCAGCCCTGACTTTTTTATGATGTTGTATCACTACTGCTATTTATCTAATATGCTGTTAGCCATTTCCAGGTTTCTCATTTTTAATGCCAAATCAAGAAGACTGGATCTGGTTAGCTATTTAAGGACAGCAAACAAACCCCACACATGTAGACCTGTCTGCTCTCAGCACAGCCCAGCAATTTCAAAGTTTTAAAGAGCCTACTACAAAGTGCTCAGACTTTGTAGTAAGCTCTTGAGAAGTTTTAAATTCCTAGGCTACACTCAGGGCAGACAGACACACATGGGTAGGTTTCGTTTGTAGACAGCTAGCCAGAAGTGCCCAGTGAGATGCAGCAATCTGAGAGGTTTTTATGTCACGGTCACTAGTTAGTACCCACACGACCACAGTTAGTGCAGGTTGTGAGCTGTGGAAAAGAGCTAAAATAAGGCAACACTTGATGTGTTAAAAGAAACTATTACACTGCCAGTGACTCCTGGTATCAGGGAATATCAGTGGTCCAGGCACCCAAGCAATATATTGGGCAACACAGCTTATGTTCTTCTGCCCAGTGAGGAAGGTGCCAGACTGGTTGCTGAGCAAACTACCCAGCAGTTACCCATTCCAAATCAAGAGAAGTGAAGGCACTTGCAGCTTCTCACATAATAACCCAACAGTTTTAGGATAAGTTCCTTCCTTGTTCAAAACTCTCTACCTAAGTCAGCTCCAATGGCAGCAATCCTTTACTCAGCCATCACACATCTTGACACACCACATCTGTCATTCTTTTGCTCCCTAACTGCACTTCTCCTGCTATTTGCTGGGAAGAGTAGAAGGAATGTAAAACGTCTGCTCCTACAAGGCCACTGGCACTGCTCTCCTTCACCCATGCACATCTTGGACTTCCTCCTGCTGAGACACAGCAAACCTGCTCTGAGAAATGGACTTCTTGGTTCTGGAGCAGTTCATCAGCACACTGATAAGCAGCACATCACATAAGATTCTGTACTGCTGCTCAGATCTAACGGTCATGCAAGAGGGCAACATAAAGCCAGTGCAAAATTGGGTCACACTTGGTGCTGTTGTGTTGGTGGCCATAAGAACACATCTCTTATGGGCTAAGAAGACTGTTAGCCTAAGCACACAAACACTTTGAATGCTGGTGGACAGTTCACACAGACATTTGTGTTTCATCACAGTGTTGCACAGGCAGACATACCCAGACACACAAACAGTCCTCCACACAGTGAGGATATCACACACTGGAATGCACTCAGGGTATAGACCAACATTCCAAGGCAGCTCCCTGCAGCGTACCGCACTACTGGTACACAGCTTCATAGTTCTGATGGGTCGATGAGGACTGGAAACATTACTGGGAAGACAGTAGCACAGGCAGGAGCAGAGAAGAACAGAAGAAACCCACCTTAAGGAGCTCGTAATGTTGGATCCCATTCACTCCGATGTCCGGGTCGATGGCAGACGGCACAGAATAGCGAGAGTTAATGGCTGTGTTTTCAGGGATAGAGATGTTAATAACTGTCGAGGGGAAGAGGGGGGCATTGTCATTTATATCCTCTATTAGGAATCTGATCTTGACCAATCTGAAAACCTCGTCAGGCAAAACAGCAACCTCCACCTCGTAGAAGCAGCGATTCTCGGTGAGGATGCCGGAGCACAGCTTCTCCCGGTCTATGCGGTTTGCAGTGGTGAATATCTCACCCGTGTTCTCCTCCACCCGTACTAAGGGCACATCCCCAGTCTTGTACACCAGCTTGAACTGCAGTGGAGAGGAAAGGGGCACGTCTGGGTCCAGCGTTAGGTTAAGATCCTTGAGCAAATTGCCAATGAGGACATTTTCAGGCAGTTCTTCCCGCACGGTGTAATTCTTCTCCTGGGCGCCAGATTGGAATACAATACAGGCCACTAAGACTGCCAAGAGGTAGGTTCCAGACAGCAAGTCCATCTCCAGAATGACTAATGAGTATTTGTGCAGAACACCAAGAGTAGCTGCAAAAAGGAAAAGAAAGAAAACGATGAAAAATGACCAGAATGTTGTGTCTGTGCAGTGATGGAGACATGAAGGGAGCACCCTTCCTACGGCAAATAAGCTGAGCCCTTTGACAGCCCTGTTAGTGCAGTGACCTTTGATGCAACAATCCTCCACACAGTGAGTACCAGTTCATGCACAACTTTTACTTAAAACTGTTTTCTTCGATCAGAAAGAACAAATAAATAAATATAAAAATCTCTATTTCCAGCATGAGGTTTTTCCTTTGCTCCTTGATAAAAACTCTTCCTTTGAAGCCTCTGCCACATTGTCCTCAGGTTTTTTGTTTCCAAAGAAAAAAGCAGGTAAGAAGGTTGCAAGCAGCCATCTGCTGAGAACCAAACCTTTTCATGCCTCTTGCCCAGAGATGTGAAACCAAGAACACTTGTCTGCATTTCCCCCCACTGACAAAATTACATAAGATTTGTTAACAACAACCAAACTCTGGTTGTGTTTAACACAGGAACTTCAACTAACAAGAGAATACTGAGGGGCAGTCTGGTGAACAGCAGCAGCGGGTGGGAATTGCACGGGGACACTCACAGAGCAGTCCCCTCCTTTAGGTTGACAAAGGATTGGGTTGAGCCTTGGAGGAAAACATAAATAGCAATACTCAATTCCCTGCAATTTGGATTATCTGGCTAAAGTGCACAAATTCCAACACAAGAGAACACTGAAAGCTTTCAGTGCAGAACTAAAGCTAAAAGATTGCTCCCTGCAGGTAGGGTACACTTGCAACCCTCTCAGCTGCCCAACCACCCACCACATTGCCAGATCATCATCATGGGGATACCTGTTATTAATTTCCAAGACAGATGATATTTCATTTGCTTTCTTCAACTTCAGGGGGGAAAATGAAAGAATAGAAGGAAAAGGACAGACTATGCAGGAAAAAAATCCCTTCTGCTATGAGCCAACATTTAATCCATCTCCTGGAGAATGAAGTGTAGGAAATCTCATATAATTTTAACCCTGGTGATGTCAGCTTACAGATGACTCAATATTGTCAGTTACCAATACCTTTGAAGTGAGATACAGACCTGTTCCCAGCTGAAAGCTAGAGAACTCTGTACTTCTCCGCCTAGTTTCTGAATAACAGTTCATTCACCTCCAAAGATTATTCACAACCTCAAGCAAGATGGAAACAGAAAGAGATGACTTTTAGGTACGTGCAGATATCTGCCCACCTACAGCCTACAGCTGCACACTTCTAGAGAACAAATGGACTCTTTCACTCCAGGTCTAGAACACGTTGCTTTGCCTAATGTCGGCACAACTCTGCCCTCCCAGAATCTCAGATAACCCAGGACAGCATTTCTACAAGGCAGATGTTCAGGGCTTCACTCTAAACTTGGTTTTTTAGTCAATGAAACCATATCTCCCATGAGCTCTGCACTTTTCCATACACCTGTACTAAGTCATCTACACCCCCTTCATTGTGCCATTCCTTCCCTGCCTGTTCTGCTTTGATCCAATGTCATAGCACAGATTGATTTACTCCTGCAGATCGAGTTGCAGCAGTTGAAGAAATTACTGAAGCCAGTAATTGTCTTCACCCTTTAGTTACAGACTTTCAGCAGTGCCATTTTCAGGGTGATTTAAATTAAAACATTTGACTTTGCAGAGAAAGAGATTAGGACCAATTAATATTGCCATTCCATTTCGGCTCTGCACCCTGCTTTTGACTGGGGGTAAGTCACAGATAAAGAACACTGCAACTCGATCTGCAAGGTGTATCTTCCCGTGTCAGCATGACTTAACTGTAAAGCATTTTCTGGCTTTATGATTATACAAAAGGAGCAACACGAAATAAAAATCCAATCCTGCAAGTCTTCCCTTATGAACAAAGGCATTGCTCACTGGAGTAATTCAATTAACCTGCATGAGACTGCTGACAGGGGCAAGAACTGGGTGCAGCGCTTCTGTGGCACAGTTACCACATCAGCTGTAGCATTTCTGTTGCTCACTCACTTGCAGTAACTCAGTAATCCAGTGAAAGGAACAAGGCAACACTCAACAGGCATTCTGTGTACTATTAACAGCCAGTTTATAAATGCACTCCCATATTCAGCTGGAAATATGCAAATAAGGGAGTCAGATCCTGATTCTCATTACTGCTTACACTGGTGCAGCAGCATGAGTTTCATGCAAGAGCTGCAGTGATGTTGCACCAATGGCTACTGTTTGGTTGTTGTGAGCTTATTTATTAACTGGCTGATATTCCTGTAAATACATCTCCAGCGACTGTCACCCTACTGAAGCAACTGCTCCTCTACATGGAACCTGCAGCAAACTCTCATTCCAGGAAAGTACATTTTGGTATGAGAATCTCCCCTTGAGCCAGCAGTGCCCTCATGCAGCCCAGAAGGCAGCCATGCGCTGAGCTGCATCCAGAGCAGTGTGGGCAGCAGGGCAATAGAGGGGATTCTGCCCCCTGACTCTGATCAGCTGAGACCTCACCTCCAATCCTGCCTCCAGTGATGCTGTCCCCAGCATAAGAAGGACACAGAGCTGCTGGAGTGAGTCTGGAGGAGGTAACAAAGATGATCCAAGGGCTGAAGCACCTCTGCTATCAGGATAGGCTGAGGGAGCTGGGGGGTGGTCAGCCTGGAGAAGTGAAGACTCTGGGAGAACCTCAGAGTCCATGGTGGGAAGGTTGGAGTAGATAATCACTAATCACTTCCAGCCTAAGCTGTTCTATGATTTTTAAGACACACATCTACACTGCTTCAGCTCAAAACACCAATACAATGTATGGGTACCTGAAAAGCAGATATTTCAATGTTCCCCTCAAATCAGAATTTCAGACTGGCAGCGTGTTCCTTGCATATTGGAAAGCACCTTTGTGTCACAAACTGAGAAACAGCAAAACAGCAAGAAAAAACATTCATATCCTGATGTTTACAGAGCAGTATTTTAAACTTAGAGTTGACTGCTTGTCCCTGTGTCAAACTCTAAATGCAAGGTTTGCCTATAAATCACAATATAAAAATCTTGTAGAGTTGCATATATACATCTTGTAAATAAAGAATATGACACCACTAAAAGCAGTTTGATTAGTAACAAGCTTATTACTGTTACCTTGCTGTTCCCTCAATAGTTTTGAAGACACAGGGAATTTTAGTCACACTCAAACCAACACTTTGTATTTCACCTATAAAGTTTTACAAGGCAATTTGAGGATGAGTTTACAAATGAAACAATCTGAAGATTCATTAAAAACTTTCCAGAATCAATTCTGGAATTTATGAGAGGACTAGTAGGTAACTTATATTAAAAATAACTGATAAACATTCCTATGATCCCAGCTACAAGTGCAGTGGAGTTTCTAGGATTTAGAAAATAGCAACAGCAGGACTGAAATAGGTTTGTGAGGAAAACTGCAGGGTGGAACTCCTCAGCATTACAATACTGTGCATACTTTTATTCACTTTCTTTTAATGAAATAAAGTTTGAAACACTCTATTAAATCTATTCTTGGGTCATGTTAAGGAAAACACATTAAAACATGGCAATAACAGAACATTACTGTTGTACACCATGTCAGGTAAAAGCTAATCACTTTTTGTAGTGCCTTTTGCTGCTGTGTTTTCCTGAACTACTAAAAGCTCCAGACACAAAATAGATATTGATGAGTTTTAGTAGAAAACTGCTTGGTCTCAAGGTAGAAAAAACAACCAACAATGGTGAATACTTCTTGAACTTCTATAGAATACACTATTTAAGCAGGTCTTTACCTGCCTTTCCAATTAGTTCTTGAAACAACTTTAACCTAGAGCTATACAGCTTTAAGGACCAAAAAAACCCCACCACGACTCAAGGTTTCTGCTTACATAGACAGTGGAACATCTTATGCCATGTTCTTCAGCAACCTATGATCACACAATCACAGAGTGTATCTGGCTGGAAGAGACCTCCAAGATCATCCAGTCCAACCCTTGACCCAGCACTAGAGGGTCACCACTGAACCATGTCCCTTAGTGCCAGGTCCACAGGCTTCTTGAACACCCCCAGGGATAGTGACTCCAGTACGGCCTTGGGCAGACCATTCCAATGTATGAGAACTCTGCCAGTAAAGAAATATTTCCTAACATCCAGCCTGAAGCTCCCCTGGGGCAGCCTGGAAGCATTTCCTCTGCTCCTGTCACCTGTCACGGAGAAGGAAAGGCTGTTCTCAGCAGCACCCTGTTTATCTAGGCAGAGCTGTGCACTGCCTGACATCTGTAACACAGCACTGAGAGCACTTCTATGGCAACCACAAGGCGAAGGAGGAGAGCATGAGGTACTTCCCAGCAACCAAGCATCACCCTGGAAGATGTTTATGACATCAGTGTACTTCTAATGACGTACGACATTGAACTTGTCTCCCGGGTTCGTCTATACACCATGGCAAGGGAAAGCAATGTAAAGACAAATCCAAAAGTGAAAGGAAAGGCTAAAGAAACTGCAGATGGAAATGGCAGTCAGGCAAAACAGAACACTAAGAGTGTCAAAAGAGAGCATGTCAGTGGTAACGGACGGTGCAAAAAGCCACAGACAAACAAAATAGATACACAAATACAGAAAAGAAAAGAACTGGATAGAAGAGCAGCCACTAAACTGTGTGGCAACAGCCTTTGTTGGGCACTGCAGTACAGAAAAAAAAAAAAAAAAAAAAAAAAAAAGAGGAGTCCAGAAGGCTAAAGGGAGCAGTATAGCTGTGAAGAAGCCTTCACAGGCTCCAGTACTCACTAACACTGTAATAAAAATATAATAAATAAAATTTTAAAAATCAACCCCTCAATAAATAAATAACCCTCCCCAAACAACCCCTGACTGCCACTGCTTCCCAGGAGGCAGCTTGCCAGGCCACTTTCCCAGCTGTGAGCAGCAGACTGTATAGATGACTTCTGTAACTCAAACACACGAAGGCAAATGGCCCAGGCAGACAAGAAGGAGGATAGGAGGGCAAGACGAAAGTTAGATTTGCTCTCCTTTGTCTGAGTATCTCTTCACTTAAATGTACCTGCTTTCTTTTTGTCAAATATGCTCAATATTAATGGTACCATTTAAATATTATCATTGCTCATTATTAGCTTCATTTAGCAGCTGTCAAATTACACTTGAGAAGCAGACAGAATATAAAAACTTTACCTAATGGAGTATGGTGGGAAGGTAGAATCTAAATCTGTTCTTCATACCCAAGGCTCTCTCTGGTCCCACCTGAGTCAGAATTCTTGCAGCTCATTACAGGACTTGACTGCTATTACTTCAGAGGTTCACAGAAATGCAGTTCAGGTGTCCACTTCAGATGAAAAAGCCACACTATTTCTTGATCCTGGGTTCAGATTTGATTCAGAGTAGGAGTAAATAAAGTGAGGCAACGGTCTGTAACTGTTGGTATCAAGTTTTGAGATAAAAGTATCATAGAATGGTTCAAAACCTCAGGAATGGAAGTCCAAAGATACATCCATACTGAACTACTGAAATCAGAATAGAGAAGAAATCCTGAAACACAGAACTCATTCCTATCCCCATATTCCTAAGCCCAGGAATATGGACAAATCTAGGACAAATTTATCTAGGATATCCTACTTCTCCAATTTAACATCCCTTGCATCTGCTGTTAACCCATCTTAAAGAGCAGCATTTAAATCCCTGCATTGCCCAGAGCAAAAGATGCCCTCGAGAGGGGCTGCATCTGCCAGTCAGTGGCATGATCAGGATGTGGCTGAGCAGGAGAGAGCTGGTGGGAACTGCTCCCCTCACAAGGGCTCCCTCCCCAGCACCCACTGCTATGCTCTCTGAACTTCTGAACGCTGCTAATAGTAATTCCAAAGGTATGCTGCAGATCTGGGCTGCTGTGCTGGTGCTGCACATTGGTAGTGTTTGGAGATTGGTTTCTTCCAATAAGAAACATGACAAAGCTGCTGCTTGCCAGGAATCTCCCTCAGTTTTAAGGCCAGGCACAAATGGTAACAAACAATCTGAACTCATTTTCACACTACAGAATGTTTCTAACAAATTATTTTGCAACCAGCAATATTCATCCACAGATCTGCTCCCTCCATAGTATATTTCATGATCCTGTTCAAAGAAAAAGACCTATCTCCAAGAGAAACAGACAATTTGTTATAATATCAAGGCTTTCAAATTCATTCCCTCATATGATTTTATTCTAAATCCACCAAGGGACTGATTTATTCTTTGATCTATTTTTTATTAGCATGATGGCACTGACTTCAATGAGGTTTCTTGAACTTTTTTACTTTTTTTTTTTTTTCCAGTGATGAACAAACTGAAACTGGAAATTCTTATCACTACATGAAAACATCACCCTACATTCATTTAAGTCAACAACATAATTAAGGAAGTGTGAGCCCAAACTTGCTTACAGCTGCACGCTCTCCTCAGTCAGAGTCTTCACAGCTTTAGAAACAGAGCATGTTTAGGTAGGGTTTCTTTTTTTCACTTTTCCATCACAGAGGGCAAGAATTACTCTTGAGGAAACAAAAACTTCATGAGAAAAAAGGCAAATTTCTACAGACACACGAAGCAGCAGCCAAGGTGAGAAAAACTAACAACTGATAAGGACCGAAACAAAATTTTGCATTACCGATACTGATCTGCAACTAATAGGAGAATGCTCATTAAAACTTGCATCAAGATGCTGGAAACAGTGACCAGAACTATAAATACACAACAAACAGTGAGCAGGCTGAATGAACACACTGAACTCAGTCACATCATGTATGGCACAAAGAGCAATTTCTTTTAATTGTTGCAAATTAATCTCTTTTCACTAGCATAGTCCACGGCTGGGAAAATGCAGCTAGCAACTACTGGGCAAATACTTAAAAAGTATCCTGTGACTTATTTCAGAAAGCTGGGAGAATAAGCAGTATTCAATTTATTTATATCCCACAGCACCAGGACACGGAGAGCCCGGCTGTTAGCATGGGAACAGTTTTGCACCAGAACTGGGTAGAAAGCTAAAGCTTGGCAAGAGAAGTCTTGTGAGCGAGGTGAAGATCTCCCTAATAATTAAGGCTATTTCTGGTTTTGGTTTTTTTTTTCAGAAAGAAATACTGGAGTACCTGAACAAACCAAAATCAAAATCAAACCCAGGCAGAATACACTAAACCCCCACAAACCCAACACACAAATCCTCTTGAAACTTGCAGAATGTTACAGCTCTAAAGGTCACACAACAACAGAGTGACCTTCAAAAGTATCACCAAAAAAATCAAGTTACTAACAGCATCCTAGAATGGCTTAGGTTGGAAGGGACCTCAGGGCTCATCTACTCCAAGCTCCCCACCGTGGGCAGGATGCCTCCCAACTGGACTTGGCTGCTCGAGGCCTCACAATACCTCCTCAGTGTTTTATTTGTGTTTGTACACATGAATACATTCTATAAATCAAATGAAAACCGCTCTAGTTCTGGCCTTTGGAAGTCTGCTCATGCCTCATATCTGAAAATTAAATCTGCTAAAGCAAACAAGAGCTCCAAGCTAAGGTGGTACAGCAGCAAGAACCCTGTGAATCATAGAATCACAGAATGTCAGGGGCTGGAAGGGACCTCCAAAGCTCATCTGGTCCAGCCCCACTGCCAGAGCAGCACCACCCAGAGCAGATCACACAGGACACATTCAGACAGTTCTTGAATATCTCCAGAGAGGGAGACTCCACAACTCCCCTGGGCAGCCTGTGCCAGAGCTCTGCCACACTCACAGTGAAAAACTTCTTCCTCAGGTTCACATGGAACCTCCTATGCCTCAACCTCCACCCATTGTCCCTTGTCCTGTCACTGGGCATCACCTAGCAGAGCCTGGCTCCAGCCTCCTGGCACTCACCCTGTACATATTTATAACCATGAATGAGGTCACCTCTTAATTGTCTCCCCTCCAAGCTCCCAGCCCCAGCTCCCTCAGGCTCTCCTCATAAGGAAGATGGTTGACTTCCTTAATCGTTTTTGTGGTTCTACACTGGATTGTCTCAAGTAGCTCCTATCCTTCTTGAGCTGGGGGGCCCAGATCTGGACACAGTACTCCAGATGAGGCCACATCAGGGCAGAGTAGAGGGGCAGGAGAGCATCCCTCAACCTACTAACCACATCCCCTCTATTACACCCTGAAATGGCATTGGCCTTCCTGGCCACCAGAGCACCATGATTGTTGGATCTATATCAACTTAAGCCACACCTCTCTTTATTTAAAAATGGATTCAATCTGATCTTAGCCACTTGTGTGAAACAGCAACTGGCAAGACAACCTCCTCTGTTCAGATTGCAGCCTGCCTCGCTGCCCCTTAATAGCCCTCATTAGTGAACAGAAGAAAAACACATCTCCTAGTGCCTGCAGAACAACTCGAGTATTTGTGAGGAAGGGCAGGAGCACTGCTCACAACTGAATGTTAGAATGGCTGTCACTTACTCATGCTGGATACAACTCTGCCTGGAGTCCAGTCACCTGCACGACAGCATTGCAGAGTAGCAGAAGTCTGCTGACCGCTTCCCTCTCCAGCTTCTCCAAACAGGGAGAAAACCACTAGCTTACACACTTAGCTATTTCTGAGAAGACTCTGCCCAAAACTTACAGGAAAAAAGAGCCACCAAAAAAAATACCAAAAAAAACAAAGCCCAAAAAACCACAAACCATCACCAAAAACCCATATAGCCTTTTTCTGTGAAAAAAGAACTTCTTAAAAACATCTCTTAAAAATCAAATTCTTCTGTTTCTATTTTGCACATTCTATTAAATCTAGCATTTTGCACTAGCTGCATCAAATTCCTGACAAAAAAAAATGTTCTATTGGATATCAGGATTCTTATGTAAGGCTTTAAACCACAGATTCATAGAATGGTTTCTGTTGGAAGGGCCCTCCAAAGGGCATCCAGTGCAACCCCCTGCAGTCAGCAGGGACATCCTCCACTAGAGCAGGCTGCTCACAGCCTTGTCAAGTCTGACCTTGAATTTCTCCAGGGATGGGGCCTCAACCAGCTCCCTGCGCAGCCTGTTCCAGTGTTCCACAACCTTTGTGATAAAGAGAGCCTTACTTTTTCTATAGCTTTCTTTTCCAAGCTCTTACACTTCTATATTCTTTATAGTAAGGGTGCTGGAGCCCTGGAGCAGGCTGCCCAGAGAGGCTGCAGAGTCTCCTCTGCAGACTTTCAAAGCCCACCTGGATGTGTTCCTGGGTGACCCTGCTTTGGCAGGGGCATTGGACTCGATAGTCTCTGGAGGTCCCTTCCAAGCCTACCCTTCAGTGACTCTGTGACTGTCTCAGCACAACACACCCCGTGGCCAATGTCCTGTGCGATCAGCCCCACAGATCTATGTAACAAGGGCTTACACCACTCCAAGGCAGACAGGTGAAGGACAGCTGGATTGTCACCTGCTCAGCAAATTACCAGCATGTCTCTATAAAACAGCACCAAGAGATCGCAGCAACAAAAGAAGGGCAGAAGTTACTCTGGGATTTATTCTGATCTCCCATCAGGCTGTCTGGCAATGGACACCAAGCCCCATTTCTGACGCTGTAACGCTTTTAGTACACACAAAATCCATACGCTTATGCAGTCCTTAATTAAGGTATTTCATTAGGTATTGTAGTAATGAAGCAGTGGCTAAGCATTCGATGACGTGTGGGTACAGACCCTGGGTGGTATGAGGAGAAAGGTGCCTCTGGTTGGAGCCTACAAAGCACTTTGGGGATGGCTGCAAGCAAAAGGTGCTGTCATAGAAAAGGCGTCAGCGACAGCAGTGTGGCTGTGTGGCTTCAGTGGAGTTTTCTCTGAGGAAGAAGTAAATCACTCTTTTTCATCTACTAACCATAGGAAAGAAATGTCTATAAAAGAAAACGAGAAGTGGTCTGGTAAAAGATTTCTTGTGATTTATTAAGTGGGAGACCAAAAGCATCTGGGTTTGATCCCAGCTGGTTACAGTTAAAAAGATTAAGATCAAGCCTTACTAATTCATGTCTTACATTATTAAGGGCATGAATTTATCTCTTTATGATATTACAACCTAGTGTAAATATATACTTTACATTTAATCAAATTCACTAATATCACTGGGTATTTTGACACACACTGTCTTTAAACACCTATTTCTCTTCCAATGCTCCTAAGGAGGAATTCTCTCCTTAGCACGTTTCCAGCTTGGAATGACTTCTGCTTCAATACGTCAATACAGTGCAAGTACTTAAAGACAGGAATAACAATAATTATTATTTTACTTTGCACTTTCTGTAAAACTTAACACACAAGCTTTTGATATAGCTCTCAAGCCAAAGATGTGCAGCAAATTAAGGTTTATTTGCAACAAAATTTAACTTAGTCCTTTGTATACTAATGGAGTAGGAGTGAACTGTTACTAACTGCATTAGCATATGCACAACTATTACAGATATGCCAACTTTTGAAAGGTGAAATAATGTCAATTTCTAAGAAAAAGTATCATGCCATGTCAAGACGTAGGAACAAGACTCCTTTAATTCTATAGTTTATACAGACAAAAGTGAAGAAAGTTTTCCTCTGTTATTTAAAAACCAAAACAACACTGGAGTCATCTAACCATTCGGGGAAAAGACTTGCTAGTGCATAGCCCCTCTCATCCTGACAGGTCCCCTAAGTGCTGTACAGATTGCAAACACATGGATTGCTTCTCAAAGCACTGAAATTCTGTGCCAGGAGCACTACACTAAAGTGATTCTGGAAAGGGGATTGAAAACTAAATTATCCAGTGGAAATGATGGGGCATAGCTGTTGAGACTTGGGAGAAAGCAGCTACCAAAAGCCATTTGGACTACTTGTACAAAAAATACTCTGCTAAGAATCACAGAATCGGGTGGAACACAGCTATAAGGATCCTTTAAACTGGTTTTGTGCAGGCCCTGCTTCTGTACTTCAAATTTTGTTTTATCTGTATAGTAAATATGATTTTAAAAGTGGAGGATCTGGTCAACAATTTTCCATTAAAATGATTCAGAGCCCACTGAAATTGGTGGCATCTTCTGTAGGGTTTAAAAAATGTGCCAGGAGTACAGCTGTGGAGCGTGAAGGGAGAGAGCCATCCCATCCCCCCTCAACCACCCACTTTGTTACAGACTGGCACAGACTGGCACACGTCACCACTGACTATGAGACATGTAAGGCCAGGCTGAAACAAGCTGAGCTCTGGGCTGCAGCTCGTCATGGTCAAGCTGGTGCCCCAAAGAATCTCAGAAAACTGGATTTTTCAAGTTTTGCAGAACTCTGTGAACTTCATAAAGAGACGAGAGCTCCATCACGGACCTCACCCGACTGATGCAAGATGTGTTGTTCATGTTTCTTCACTGCCTCCCCACTGAAACCTGACAACAGTCAGGATGAAATAAGAGGGACCTGTAATCACAACAGGGTTTTCTAGCTAGAAATCTGCATGTGGGCTCCCTATGGCCAGCCTCCTCTCAGTCATGTCCAGACACAAGTGACGTGCTATAGACTCAGCCTTGTAATGAAAAGTGCAGGGCATTTCCCATCTATTCTTCTTCTTCTGATGTAGTGCCAGAGGATGAACAGCTTCGGGAGGCTGTGTACAGTGGGGGAAGCCACAGTCACATTCATAATGAGGACAGAGTCCTGCAAGTCACTGATGCTTGCTGAAGAAGCTGTCGAAGCTCCTGTGGCAGCGCATTTGCCAACAAGACGTTAGGGGCCCTGCACCTGTTCTAGCACTGCTGGTATCGGGCACAGAACCTATCTGAAGAAAACAGAAGACTGTTTCTTAAAAGTAGAAATTAAATGAAAACAAACTGCAAAGGAATTATGTGACCAGTGATTAGATGAAGGTTTCAAACAGATATATATCCCTCTTCCTCTGTTTTGTATAAAAGTTATGTCCCCGCTCCACAAGCCCAAGTGAAAAAAAGCTAATTCTGCATATAAATGGAGTGACTTCACCATTTGATAACAGCTTATTATTTAAATGTAAGGAAGACTGAGAAGAGCACAAGAAACAGCACGAAATGCTGAGCAGCCTGTGAGCTGAGGTAATCACAAGAGAAGGAATCTGGGAGTGGATTCAATGCTGGGGCCTTTGCAAGCTTTGCCTTGCTCCACAATTTGCTGACTTTGTTTCAGTCAGCTAAAAACGACCAAAGGCTTTGGTGACTTCCTGTAGACATTTATGTTAGGGTTGTAATAGAAATGCCATGCAAGCATCAGATGGATTGTTTTTTTTACATCAGGTTCCAAATCTAAAAGCCACCAAGGTTTTTCTTTCAATGCAGAAGATGGTCTGAATGACTTCAGCAAGATCAACACAAGTGACACAAGAACATAATTGTATGTTGCTTCACAAGGTAGGAGAACAACGGTGATAAGATTAACTGCTCCATCAGTTACTGATATAAGAAGCAGAAACACTGATTTGTGATTAAATGGAAAAAATAACAACATTTACAGTCTTTCCCCTCTGATAGAGTAACTGCCAGTCACAGCTCCTGGTGATTCCAGTCAAATAGATGCAGAGAACTTAGAAAATCCAATCCCTGATTTCAGCAGAGAAAGTTTGGTTCTGTTCCTAAAATCCCTCCCAATTCCAGCAGTGTGCTACCCAGGCAATGCATTACGTGCACTGGAGAGGATTTCCCACACAAGATGTCCTATTCTGGGACAGGAACTGGACACATTAAAGCCCTGTGGTAGTGGAAAGTAGCCACAATTTCTATTGCACCACAACCATCAGCAATGGAATATCAGCAGCATTAACAGGAGTTATGGGAATGCTTTCCTGGAACTTTGTGATGTTAGTTCAACTGTAAAGCATTCAGAGGTCTGTCATTTCTTTATTTTCAAACGTGCCACTATATAAGAGATGTGAAATGGTGGCTCAAGTCTGTAGGTCTATTTGCCTAACAAACCTCCACTGTATTTTACTTGATAGAGCACACTGCACCCAATTTCTGAATGCCAGAGGTGGCTGACATTGGGACTGACTTGCTGCAGAGCAGCTCTGAAGAAAGCGATCTGAGGGTCCTGGCAGACAACAGGATGGCCATTGGCCAGCAACGTGCCCTTGAGGCCAAGAAGGCCAAGGGCATCCTGGGGTGGGTTAGAAGAGCTATGGTTAGTACGTCCATAGCGGTTCTCCTGCCCCTCTACTCTGCCCTGGCGAGGCCATTTCTGAAACATTGTGTCTAATTCTGGGCCCCTCAGTTCAAAAAGGACCTTAGGGAACTGCTTGAGAGAGTCCAGAGCAGAGCCACAGGGCTGCTGCAGGAAGTGGAACATCTCCTATGAGGACAGGCTGAGAGAGCTGGGGATTGGAGCTTGGAGCAGAGGAGCCTGAGGGCTGCCCTCAGTGCAGTGACAAAGACAGGACAGTCAGGAGTATGCAGCCAGGTTCTGCTCAGGGATGGCCAAGGACAGGACAAGGGACACTGGGGGCAAGCTGGAGCAGAGGAGGTGCCATGGGAACTGAAGGAGGAACTTGGATGATTTTTCTGTGTCCCTTCCAACCCCTATCTTTGTGACCCTGTGAATTCCTAGAGACAGTCTAATGTCTCACAGTCAGGTTTCTCTGCATACCATCAGGAGTCCATTCCCTGCTGCTACTCTCAGCAGCAGTGATGGGATTATTTTTTTTTTCTGCTGTGAGCCATGTATAAGAGTTTTTGCCCTTTTTTGACAGAGTTTGAGGAGGTAGATTATTGCTCAGTGCACTGTGTGGATGGATGCTGCACTGCTTGAAATGGAGAAGCATTCTCTGTAACCTGAGGGGTACTGCCAAGAATGATTTTTTTTAAAATCAATTCAAGAGATTCATACTCAGACTTGGCTGAAATATGGAGACAGAATTTTTTTTTATCAAATACAAAAGAAAAAGAAAAGCTCCCACAGCTTCCCTTCTACTGAGATACAAATTTTTCTTGCAGGAAAAAGATAAATAATGAGATGTCTTTATGGACCACACTGTACACTGCTATGCATTTGCCCCTGTGTTCTGCTCTTGCTCAGATTAAAGCACACAGCTACCAGGTCTTTTCTGTCCTAGAAATAGATGATCAAGTCATCTCGACCCCATTTAAGTCCATACAAACTCAAGGAAAATGAAACAAGTCATTACAGCAGCCTCACGATGCCCTTCCTTGGACAATTAGAGGGGAGCTTGCTCCTGGTTGTTCATTTATTTGTTCTATCACAGAGACATTAGGGGAAATCGGTTGAAAAATATCTGCAAGATGAATTTCCAAGCTGATGACCAAAATAGTGTTGCCTGGAATGCAGATTGTGTTCCACTCCCAGGTTCAGGTATAAACTCACATGGTCCCTGCATAACAAGGAAAGCTTTGCACTCCCCTTGGCTGCTGCTATGTTACAGTTCTATCAGCGACTGATAAAATAACCACTAGAATTCCAGCCAGTTCATTCATATTGCATTTGACCTCAAATTAAGAAGGCAAACAATCATATTGAAATAAATAGGACAATTATTTAGCCATTCAATTGTACAGTAAAATTATTTTTAATGAAGGCTTGTTACTGAAATTATTTCATTTTATACAAATAAAATTGATACTTCTCTTTTTAAATCAGTGTCCAAAAGCTCAAACTGAGCACGACCTCATGTCACCATATATCTCCTACTGACACTAGCAAGAGTAACAACAAATGAAAACATCAACATCGCAGAAAACTACAGCTTGGAAAGCTTTGCTCTAGCACAGGACACAAGCTGCATTACTCAAAGACCACAGGCCACATCTAACCTTCAGTTACCTAAAACCAAGCCAAAAAACCCAGCAAGGTGTTACTTTGTTTACTGTTTCTAATGACTGTTTTTTGTGGATCACCATCTGAGATGAGTCTGTGTACCACCAACTCTTGTCAAAGGTACTCCTCAGAAACAACAAATGCTGACCCTTTCCATCTTTCTGAGCACAATGCAATAATCCAGCAGGTTTCAAAAAAAAAAAAAAAAACAACCAAAAAACCAAAAAAGACCTCAACCCAACAAAAACCAACAAAAGTTTACTTTCCAGTTTTTTACTTCCCCCAAGAGGTTAAAATACAGACACCAGATTCAGGATCCCAACTTTCAGTCTGGACTGTGATTTCTTAAGGGAGTGGGAAGAAAAAGAAGATGCACATGTAGGTAGAGAGGTTTTGATACCAGCACTGCCACAACAGTGCTGGGCAAGAGAAGAATCTCACAGTGACAGAGTCCTAGGCGTTGGAAGGGACCTATAGAGATGGGAGTCCAACCTCCCTATCAGTTCAGGAGCACCCAGGGCAGGTCACACAGGAACACATCCAGGTGGGTTTTGAATGTCTCCAGAGAAGGAGACTCCACAACCTCTCTGGGTAGCCTGTTCCAGGGCTCTGTCACCCTCACCATACAGAATTGTCTCCTCATGCAGAGGTGGAACCTGCTGGGTTCCAGCTTGTACCTGTTGATCCTCATCATATCACTGGGCACCACCAAACAGAGCCTGGCACCTTCATCCTGACACCCACCCCTCCGATTATAATTACAGACATTGATCAGGTCCCCTCTCAGCCTTCTCCTCTACAGACTAAATAGCCCCAGAGCTCTCAGTCTTCACAGCAGAGATGTTCCTTCCAGTCCCACAAGCACCCTCATAGCCTCTGCTGGACTCTCTGCAGCCCATCCTTGTCTCTCTTGGACTGGGGAACCCCAGACTGGACACAGTATTCCAGTGCAGGGCAGAGCAGTAAGCCGGCGTGCAGCAGGCTGCGCTGCCGGCAGGCTCCCAGGCACTGTTACTCTGCACCGGACAAATGAAGCACATCAGCCTCTCGCAGAAGCTGAAGGTGCAGTCTCAGTTCCTTCCTTCTCACCGAGCCGCTGCAAGCTGCCTCTGCGCAAGTCGCCGCCAGGATGTTTTACAAGCAGGCCACCTAGTGCCTACCGGTACCAAGTACCGCAGCGGCCTCGGCGCTGCCGCGGACCAGCTCCCTCAGCTGCCCGCCGCCACCGGGCTACCGCCTCGCAAAGACAGGACAGCAGTCAGTCGCCCGCGCCACACCCGCGCGTAGGCTTGTGAACGTTACCTGGAAAAAAATTCCCTATGGAGCAGATAGGCAGCGTTCCGGGTAAGAGAGAGGGAATTTTTCTGGTTTAGAGAGAATTTGTAAGCAACTGAGCTGCTTGCAAGACTTCACTTACTCAAATCTGTTGCTGAAAATAAAAACCCAGTGCCAGTTTTCTGCAAGTAAGAGTTCCCACTCTTCTGGGCCACATGGAACTTCTAGATCAGGCTGCTCAGGTCCACAATGAGTCTGACCTTGAATGTCTCCAGGGATGCAGCCTCAACCACACCCCCGGGTGACCGGTTCCAGTATCTCACCAACTTCATTGTAAAGAACTTCCACCTTATACCCAACCTAATTCTACCCTGCTCCACTTTAAAACCATGGCTCTTCATCCTATCACTACAAGCCTGTCTAAACAGACCTTTCCCAGCCTTCCAGTGCTGGTGCCCTTCAGATATTGAAATGTTGCTCTAAGGTCTCCCTGAAGCCCAATGCGGCACTTCAGGAGTGTGAATGGCACATCAGGTAGTACCACACCAAGCATATTTCCTCCCGATTTCAATTTTGTCAGGGATTCAGAGTCCAGTTCAGCCTCTGTTAGGATTGTTGGCTAAGTTTCCATAAACATCAAGAGGTACAGTGCCTATTAAGCTTTCTGTTTCATCTTGGCCATGTACTGCTTCCCTCTGCACTGCAATGAAAATTCAATCATCTCAAGGAGCAGCCAACAGCCCTCGAAGTACAGAAGAGCACTGCACTTGGTTTTAAATTACCTGTAGTGCTTTCCTTGGAATAGCCTGTGGACAGGCTCTGTTCAAAGGTATCAGAAGATACTCAAAGTACTTTCCCATTCAGACTTGACAGACTAATTTAACGTCGCTCCATAAAAGTCAGATCACAAATGGTTTAGTCAGGACTGGCACTTTCATCCTCCAGAACTTCAGTGGAACTTGGGTTCCCACAGCACTGGCAAATGGATCTCCAGAGCTGGGCATCTCAACCAATGCCCCAGGGTCATTTTTTTCCCCAAAAACCTATTTACTCTGGGAAGCAAAATCCCCTGAATCTTCTGGTTTCATTTCTACAGTTATTTAGGACCCGTGGGTGTGTATCTCTGTGCACACAGACACTGCTTATAGGGAGAAATAACAGCATGCAGTGACATAAACTTCTTTTGGGCATTAAAGTAAAATTTAAGAAAACATCTTCACCACTTATGAATCTACCTCGAGGGAATAGGTATTTTTCTTTCCTCAAGACACAGAACATTCTGTCGGTGGCTGTGCCCAGAGAACTGCCCGGCACTATCATACAGCCTTTAAATTACACTACATTTACTGCTGATGAGATTCACTTTGATGGGCATTTACACTAAAAAAAAAGCCAAACTAATAAAACCCAAACCACCCCAAGGTATAGGACCTGACTAGAAGAGGAAATAAATCCTGAAAGAACGAACCCTTCCTTCTGTGGTAAATCAAATCTCCCATTTGCCAAATTTCAAATCTAAAATTTAGATTCACAACAATAAAATTCCCCTGTAGCATTTTGTGAGCTTTTTGGAGTTTCACAGAGAGAAAGAATTACCCTTTCTGAAACGTTATATTCTTATTAGCCAACCCATCATACATACTACTCATGCCTGAGAAGGGTCAGGGACAGCTTGCTTCATTCTGCCTTTGTGACTTGAAAGGCATCAGCTCTACTCAAACATCAGCAAGGACAAAAAGCCCCCAGATGGACCATTTTTTAGCCCCTGCTCCAAATAAACTGAGGACTCTGTGGTAGAGCCAGCTACACCTGACTAATTAAAACCAGTTCATGGCACGACCTTGAATCTCTCCCACAATGGATTTTTAGTTACATATTGTGTTGGTTTGAGATAATTGGAATATTTTTAATAGAGAAAATTGTACTATAGGCTGTGAAGGGAAAACAATGGTGATGTCTACTTCACTCATAGGCTTGCTGAGATGTTTACAAAAGAGATAAGAGTGTCTCAAGCAGGCAGCCTGGGTCACGGGGAAGCGGCTTCTTGGGCTCTCTAGCAGTTCTGGCTTCTCCTCTCTGCTGAATAACTCCACTAACCACTTTTCTTTTAATCCTCCCCAGCCGATCCTCCTTGTGCGTAAGCCAAACCTTGGGGTAAGGTGTGGGGGTGGGGAGAAGGTGGAAGGGTGGTTGGGAGCCCCTCCTGGGGTCTCTGATCTCTGGGAGGGGAGTTGTGTGTCTGTATTACCTTAAACTTGTATATTTCTGTAAATATTCCTGTATATAGTGTATGTATCTGCTTGTATATTGTGCTGAGCTGTAAATAGAGCTTCATCTCTTAACTTCCAGCCCGGCTGAGTTCTAGTCTGGGTCATTTTACAAGGTTGGGGGGCGGGGAACTCTCAAACCGTCACACATATGAATGTTACAATACATGAAATTAGAATCTGTCAAACCAACACAATCTGACACCACCATGCTGGGTGGGATAGCATTGCCAGAACTAAGAACTGTGGGCTCAGCTGGTGTCTCATGGAGATACATGGGCAATAGCATAATAAAATAAAAACATTAATTTTCAGGTTTGCTGGGACTCCTGAGGGTGAGGGAATTCTCACTTTTTTGCAGTCCTGAGGAATCCGTTATGAAGCAGGATCCAAAAAAGTGAAACCATCAATACTAGGTGCACTACCAATGCTGCTTGTCCTTTGCTGCCTAGCAGCTTTCCTTCTTTCAGATTGACAACTGTAAAAACTTCATTTAAGTACATGTTAGAGTAGAGGACCTGTGCCTGGCTGCTGTCATCAGCGTGTAACATCCCTTGAGTGACAGGTTCTCTCATTCATCCCAGTGCTCATGCATATTGACAAGGATGCTGCCTGCCAAAAATGAACACTGGGCAGTATTTCTTCAGCTGCATCTCCCCTTCTAGACTGCTGTATGCCACAGGATAGGCTGATAACCCAGGCAGTCTTTCACAGGCAGATCCCTCACCATCTGCAGCCCTTCAGCTCCTTAAGAACCAGTGTCCTTCCCTGGTACTAGGGACTTCAAGGCAGTACAGTCATGCATAACATGGCTTGTCCTATTAGAAGGCTAATCTAGAAGGCTCTGTCTTTATTTTTTCTATCCTTGGCGTAAGCCCAGATTAGGAGAGCAACAAAAGGGTTTGGTTTCCTGACAGACCAAAGGAAGCTGGAGGGACAAAGGAATTGGCCGTGGCAGTTTCAGTGCTGGTGTCTGTTCTAACCCTGCTGCAAGCTGAGTGTGACCATCACAGCACATCCCTGCACCAGATCTAGTCCTGCATTAGATGAACAGGTATGGTTTGCAAAGTACTTCATCACTTCCAATTCCTCTGCTTGAGGAAGAGGCCAATAGCATTAGCCATGCAGGCCTCTCTGGGCTAATGTAATTAGTCTTAGCATTTTAAGAGCAGATAGAATGGTATTAGAGAGAACAGAGGACTATTTTAATTGGATGATGGCAAAATCCCTCTAAGCACTATGGCTGTCTCCTGTGTTCAAAATCCTTTAAAAAGTTCAGAGATTCCCATTGTTTTCTGCAGTAACAGAATTTCTATCTAAATTATATTATATGTGTCAGCCCATTTCCAGAGTAAAAATGATAAAAGCACATTCGAATTCTGCAAAGCTGATGACTTTAAAGAAAAATATAAGATAATTAAAAGCTGTTACAACTGACAATACAACACTGCAGCTTCAAAATTCTCTCCTAATTACAGCTGCTAACTTTTAATAGCAACTGCAAGAGTGAGTCAGATTTGACGTTACAATAGCATCCCAACCTCTCTGGGAGAGAGGCTCTTGGGAAAGTACCAGGTGAGCACATCCAGGCAAGGCCAGTGCAGGTTTGAAAAGCCAGTGACTGCTTTCATTTTCCTTCTTGTTGAGAGATCTGGATCTGCTCCCCTTTGAATGCAGGCTTCTTAACAAGGCCCAATGTAACCAGGTGGAGCCGATCCCTGACACTCTTAAGGGCCTCAAAGGGCCTGGGCACTGCTCCTTGCAAAGACTTTCTTCTGGAGGTAGTTCCTGAGCCACGCACAGGGCTGACAAGCACCTTTCCAACCATTCCTGTTCTTGGAAAGAGTCTGCATGACTGGAGAGAGGAAGGGCATTCTGGAGCACACTGCACTTCTTGCTTCGGTAGCAATTAACCTTTCCTTAAGTTGGTGTCCACCTGTGACAGAAGGCAGAGACCTTCTGAAACTGCCATAGATCAGAGTGGATGTCGTCGCCCTCCAACAATAGTGTCTCCATTGTCTTGAACAAGGACTAAAGGAGGGATGAAAATGAAAACTGGAGCCAGTTAAGTTGTCTCTCAGCAGCACAATAGAGCTGTTGCCTGCTGGTCTCCTAGCCAGCCTGACTGAAGATCAGGCCACTGTGTGTCTCCTATGGCCTGTGCAACTGGCCTTTCTTCCTCGAGGGGAGGACGCAAAAAGCTCTGGGTGCCCTACCAGCACCAACTGAGAAAATTTCCATCAGGGACAATTAGTCTAAAGGCTAGGATCATTTCAAAGGTCCTGTGCTCTAAACCTTCAGGTTTAAAGGCTCCAGGCTGCACATCTCTGTCCTCTGAGGATGCTCTCAGGTGAGCTGAGGAGTAGGTGCATCTGTCACTGAGAATTTGCTTATATGAGGCAGTAGTTCCATGAGGCTGTATGGGTAATTCAGTGCACAGGGAAACTGCAACAGAATTTAATCACTGGTCAGTCTACTGCACAGAAATGAATGCTAAGACCACGCCGAGATCCATACAAGTGTTAAAAAATATCTGAACCAAATTCTTCTCAGTAGTCAGCAGTTTAGGTTTGCCAAATTAATGGGCAATTCTTTCCAGACTCCAGGGCTTATCTTGTCTGTTTCATGCATTAAACAAAATTACTATTAAATAATTCTTCCTGAGGAAATCTTTTGGCTTAAAGTTAATGCCAACATTCAAGTACGGAGGATTTATTTTTGTGGAGTTTGACCTGTTACACATCCAAGCAGAAGAAAGAGTAGGAGGAACATAATGCTGAGGTTTTCACTGAAGTTTCTTCTGATCCGTGGTACTGCAGAATTCCCAGAGTGAGACCCAGGCTGTTTTGAGAAAGGCTGGCACTACACAGCGAGGCCACACCACAGAATCATCCATCCTGGCCTTCAACACCCCAGGAAGCAGGCAGCCAAAGGGCAACCTAGTCCAGAGTCTCACCATGAAGAGTCAGCATCCCTGAACAAAAATCCAGCTACCTCTGCCTCTGAATAGCTACTAAGAGCTGCCCCAGGAGAGGGGGAACATCAAGACACCAGATCAATATCCTGTATCACGAGGGTGTGATCCAAGGGCCCACCACAAGGCAGTTTCTAGACAGCCGCCCTGCGAGACTTCTGTCTAATCATTCTGTTTTAAAACTTGTGGCCAGCATGGAGCCGTCAATACAGACCTGTGCATTGTTGCCATCTGCTGTGCCATTTTCAGATGTCAACCATGTGAAAACCTTTCAAGGACAGTCTTGGTCTGTCTGTACTCTATCTGGACCTCACTTTTCTCCCTGCCTCATGGGGTAGCCATCAGCCATACCCAACCTAGGCCATTCACTGCAAAGTGATCACAGGGAGGAAAAACACTGGGCTGTTTCAGGTCTCATCTGGTTTTAAAAGTAATTGAAGTGGAACATTTCATTCCATTTAAAGTATCCCAAGAGTAGAAGTTAGTGGAAAAGAACTTCTGAGAGCAAATGAGGAAGGTTCTAAAAGGAAAATACCCGAGGGATCGCATCTCAGATACAAATATTTTTTTAAAATTACAGGTGCCTATAATTACTTGTAAGGGAGAAAACTAATTATGGCAGTCTTTGGGGAGCTTCAGCATGGTAAATACAGAGAGAAGGCAGCCCAGGTTTAGTGAGTTATTTGTGTACACTGCTCACACTGCCAGCCCTCGCTCTGTATGGAAGCATCTCCGGTTTTCTTTTTGTGGTGACACAGAAACATTTTTATTTATGTTATATAATGAGAAACACATTTGAGTTCTTTCTGAAACTCCTGTTTTTAAAAAGATTCTTCTTCTAAACAGGGTATTCCTGTGAACATAAATTAAAAACTTTAAATCCTGTGTTCATTAACAAAACAAGCTGCCTGGCTGCATTCTCTAGTGCCAGTTTGTATTTAAGCCATGATGGAAAACTTTCCAGAAAAAAGTGAAGACAGACAGTAGAAACTTTGCCTCTGTCTTTATGGAAAATAGCTCTGTGCAAAAAGACAAAGTTCAAGGAGAAAAGGAACTACCAGCAGAGAAAAAAACATCCCAGGACACCACCAGGCCCCTTTCTCAGGTGTGTGGTGAGAACAAGGCTGTGTCAAGCTAAAATACAAAAGGTTTTGACTGGATATTGTGACAAAAAATAAAAATAATTTTTAAAAAATTAAAAAATCACTTGGGATAATTTAACATTGGAGCAAGCTGTTGAACCTCTCTCTGCAGGTTAAGACTTGACTGCCTAAAGCAACCAGATCTGAATTCAGCATTGACACTGCTCTGAGCAGGAGAAGATTGGACTAGAAACTCCCAAGGTTCCTTCCTATGTGAATTATTCTGTGATTCCATAAAAATTTAATCACAAGGATAAGATACAGGTATAAGTATGAGCTTGATTTGTGGAATGCAGTACTTTCATTTCTTTAATCTTGTGCTAGAGTAGAAATATAAAAAAACCCCTTCACATCTGTGTCAGGTCAAGAAGCCTCCGTCGGTTTTTTAATATCAACTAAAGATCACCAAAGACAAAAACTTGATGAGCATTTGCATAATTGAAAAGGCAAAAACTGGCCCTCAGAACTATTTTAAATAATTCTTCACAGTCCCAGGCTTATTGGGCACGTTTTTCCTTTCTGCTAATGAAAATTATTTGAACCATGAGAAGAGGTTCACCTTTAATCCAAAATACTGCTTCAATAAAAAAAAAAAAAAAAAGGCAGTATTTCTTGTGAATTAGAGAGTCACCAAATTAGTCAGCACTTGCCAAAAATCAGAAACATTCCTGTCGCATGGGGGAAAAATTATTTCTCACGTGATGCAAACAGCACTTAATAGCATGGTGCCATGTTCAGGAAGAGTGCTTTGGTACTTGTGGAGAGGAGGTGTGTTTGTAGTGAGAGAAAGCGTTCATCCTCAGCAGCCAGTAAGTTCAGGCCATGTCTGCACAAGACAAATAGTTGCCGCCTACTTGGAATTTAAAAATTACTTCCTCAAGGCCAGTATCTACAGAACTGTTGATATGAATTCCAGCTTTCTGTGATGCAAATCTGTATCAATTCCCCAGCCTTGTTACCAGTGCTTTGAGGAGTATTTGTATGAACCCTCCAACAGGCTGAAAGAGCCCAGCTGCTACAGCTGTGCAGCACACATGCTGCAGGGCTTGAACACCTCAGCTACAGCACTCTGCCACGTCCTCCGCTCTGCCACTGCTCCTCCAGACTGAGCACCTTAGGAACTGTGTTTATGTTCCAGGTATCTGAAAAACCTCAAACCAGCGAGGAATGACAACACCATTGTTACAACACACTGCAGCAAAGAAGTGTATTGCCTTGGAAGATGGAGTTAAATATGGCTCAGGCACAAGTGCGTGGCTTCCAAAGAACCCTTTCAAACCAGGAGTTCAAAACAGTGATAAATTCAGACTGACTTGGAATTCGTGTAGAGCCACAAACATGGTAGATAAATGGATTACCATCCCCCTATTTCTCATAAAGAAGTATGCTAGGTAATTTAGTTTGTCAGTAGATTAAATGTGGCAGGTAACTGAAATTTATACAGGTTTTGTCTAAACATCATTCCAAAGAAAACAACCACCTCTGCATTTCAGCTCAGTCCTATGAACTCCAAATGGATAGAATACATAAAGGATGCCTTATGTATCTCTAGCAGGAATTAGAAGTGACTCAGGAAATGTCCCTATGCTACAGCATGAAAAAGAGACAGCAAATACATTTCCCCCAGCCTTGTCAGAAAATCTAGCCAGTAGGCGGTCATGCTTTAACTTTAGAAAACAGGCCTGAACTTCATGACTTTCTGCCTTTACCTTCCAGCAAGGTTTATTTTTGGTTCACTTCCAACTGAAAAATGGACGATGAGATTCTCTTCAGGTTTAAAATAATTAGTAAACCCTTAGAATACTCATTATAAATAGATCAAAGCTTCAACCCAACTTCAATACAAAGGCGAGCCTTTTAGATCAAACTTGAACTACCACCACCCATTCCACACATGTCCTGCTGCTCTCTCACTTTGGGTTCCGTTAAATTATTAACACCAAAATACTGAATAATTCATTATTTAAAGAAAAATAAGAAACTTCATTTATACAGCTTTTATGCCAATTATGTTTCTCTTTTCTTCTTTCCTTTTTAATCTGGAGTGCTTTTCAGCTGTAAATTTAATGGCCCAATCCTTCATTCCTAGGTGAAACAAAACTAGAGGTAATTAGGAAGTCAAGAAAATGCAAGCAGGAGGCATTAGGCGTTAATTGAAAAGGTGAAGTAAAGACGTTTGTGATGCTCAGGCTCTGCCAACAAGTACCTAGAACGGCTGCCAACACTCCTGTGGCCAGGGCCACTCAGAATAGATGCACTCAGGTACACCAAGGTGTCACATCAGTCACAGACAAAAGCACCCTTGGACATTGCTGCCATCTACAGCAACTGCAGAGTGATCTGAACAATGCCATAAAGGAAGCGGTGCTGGGAAGCTGAATTCTACAAAGAGCTACATCGGGTTGTGAACAGCAGAAAGTTCTCTCTCGTGCCATCTGTAGTTGGTCTGAATGGAAAGCTGTCAATAACAACTGTGAGAAAAATATTTGCCCAGACAATTTCAAACATAAATCATGGCTGAATAAAGCACAGAGAACACACAAGCAGCAAAATATTGGAGTCGTGGATAGGTTGGAGGGGACCTCAGAGCTCATCTCCTCCATCCTCCCCCCCATGGGCAGAGACACCTCTCAACTAGACTCAGCTGCTCAAGCCCTCATCCAACCTGCCCTTCAACACTCCCAGAAAGGAGGCACCCAGAGCCTCCCTGGGCAGCCTGTGCCAGAGTCTCACCACCCTCCTACTGAAGAGCTTCTTCCTCAGCTCCAGTCTGACCCTGCTCTGCCTCAGCTTCAAACCATTCCCCCTTGTCCCATCTCTAGACATCCTCATGAGAAGTCCCTCTGCAGCCTTCCTACAGGATCCCTTCAGGTACAGGAAGGCAGCTCTGTGTAATACCAGAAGGGTGATATTTAATGAAAGCCAGTTTCAATTTATACAACTAATAGCAAAGAGGGAGTCTAGGAGGTAGCTGGCAACCGGAATTGATGGCACATTCCTTCATCAGCTCCTCACCATAAACATTTCAGTATTCACACAGGAACACTCATCCTGCCTTATGTCTGCCCAGTGTGCTTAGCACTGATAAATCAGAGCAGCCCCTTCAATGTCATAGTAACAAATGCACAGAACAAGCTCAGAGAAGAGAATGCCCTTTCAGAAGGCATTAGTTCAATTGCCAGTGTATGTCAAAAAGAGGATCACTGCAGAGAAGTGAACTCACTGCAAGTGCCTCATCCATCAGCAACCAATGCTGTGCTGCTAGGACAAGGTGGGACCCAAATTCACACATTTTCTAAGAATTTCTGTGATTTCACTGGGTAGGTTTCGGGCAATGTGCGACTTGTGCGCTGCCAATGTGAAAGGAGCCAAGAAATGCAGCATCCTGTCCTGCCGGTTATTTCCTTTGGACTCAGAGATACCTATAGATAGGATTTTGCACTTAAATATAACACCATCTTCTAAATTAGTATTTGTTTTCTCTTGCCTTTTTCTTTTTTTTTCCTTTCCAGATTGCTGAGGATGTAATAATACACAATTATGAAATCCAAAGCAATTCATTTCACACCAGAACCTGAAATAATAAAGGCAGAAAGCACATGTTCCCTTTCACTTCATACCTGTACCTAGAAGTAAAATTATTCATTGCACTCACTTTATATTCCCAGATTCTTCAGGCCAGAATCATGTATTTATATTTGTACATCAATCAATGATGAGAACTTTCCAGTTTTCTGCAATACAGATTCTAACCATCAGATAACTTGTGTTAGAGAGAATACTTGCTCTGCTGAGTCATTACTATCAGAAATAAATAGCAACAATTCACATATTTTAAAAATAAAATGCAGGTTATAAAACTTGTCTACACCAAAAAGAGAAAATTTTCTGTTTTTCTGTACTCATTTATTGGGTTTTGTCCTTCCTAAAGAAATGGAACTCTAGAGGACTGCCAATTTCTAAATGAGATAAAGAGGAGACCATGCAGCAAACAACAAAGATTCTTCTAATTCCCCCAGATGAAAAATGCAGCCATTCACACTGCAGCACTGACATCTCCAGAACTGCTGCTCAGTGCCCTCAGTTTATTCCCCCTACCCTTGCTGAATTCACCTTACAGATGTGTACAGCTGCACAGTTCATAGTGCTCACCACATCACAGCTCAGACCACAGAAGCAGATCTTTCTTTGTACTTCTCATTACCACCAGCCTAAGCTGCTGCTATTCATTCAAGCCCTCTTTTGCCACGAGTTAGAGAGCAGTGATGGAACCTGCATTAAGTTATCCTAGCAAGAGCAAAGGCAGTGAGGTTCTGGGCTGTGCTGCAGGCGGATGGGCTGCACTCACAACGTATGCTCATTCCAACCAGAAAGGGAATTGCTGCTGCACAGCACTTACGCAAATGAGGCCGCATTCAGATGGAGAGAGTTCTTACAGAAGATCTCACTCCTGACACTGAAGAGTTGCCTTAAAACAGGCAGCTGGTTTTATCTGAGAAACATGGCAGCCATTTCAGTTGATACTCATGCAATTAATCTACTTTGCACACATTCACAGCTACTGACACTCTTATCCAATGGGGGGGTTCTGCTGAAAAATAAAATGTAAAAACTGTTTGGCAAGCTGAAGCACAAGTCAAACCAAGAAGTACTTCCTCTGAGACATGAGTAGCTCACAGATTCTTGTCCAACTCTAGCCTTCAAACCAGCTTGACACAAACCTTGTAGTGGGCTTGAAGACATAGTGCGTAGCTGCACATGCCTCTCGTGAGCATTAACTAACAGCTGAAAGACACAGTCTAGTGTCTCGTAAAACTTTGTGAATTTAATCACTCTTCCAGGGTGCAAGGTGTGTGGGTAAATCTTACAGTGATGTTAATGAGAACTCCATGCACAGAAGTGTGCATGCATACCAAATTCTAAGAATACAGACCTTCCATTTAAAAGTTTCTCATTCCCTGTGCTATGCGCATGCAAATCAGCCTGGTTGAGCATAAATTCAGAAGGACTTGGAAAGATTACTTTGTTAGTGGCACTTAAAAGCATATTCACGTAAGACAGAGGCAGGCAGCACTATGGACGTAAGAGCTTCCCCAGGTCTGCCAAACTAACCAATGCGATTTCTCTTCTCACCCTCTTTGTAAAGAATAGAAGATCGTACCTTAGTTTACTGGCTTTGAAGCTCTCTGGAACTGGCTGGCACACAGGCTGCCAATTCTGCTACTTAGCAATGGCCTGTACATACTGCACTTGTAGAGCTCAGTATTCTGAAGTGCTCCTTACAGGATTTCTATAACAAAGTATTACAATTCACTGCAGTCCTACGTCCAAGGAACAGTTCATCCTAAACTTCAGGTAATAGGCTTCTGGAAGTTAATGTCTCACTACTTAACATTGAAGACAGTTTACTTGCATATTTCATCGAGATACAATTTCATTTAAATTAGTACAAGCACACTGGTGGCAAATGAGCATAAATGGAAGGACACACAGAGAGGGGGTGTTCAGAGCAGACTTGGTTCCCAGAGTACCAAAACCTATGTGAAATGCTGTTACTCTCCAGAAAAGTTCTCTTTGGGATGCCAAGCAAGGTTTCATCGACCTTTACTTACTGCCCTAGGTCTGTTCAGTATTACTGGTGCGGAACCCATTGGGTGCATGCTGGCTTTGGTAGCTCAGTTATCGATGCCTGTGACTGGCACGCTACTCCTAGGCAGCAGCAAAAGCAGCCCTTCATACAAGCTCTTGTAGATAATTTCCTTCCTCCTTTCTAATTTTGGAAACATATTTAGGTGATAGAAACAAGCACTGAAAAAAACCAAACCCGGATATACAGCAAATGAAGGGTTTTTTATGCCAACAAAATCTATACCATCTTCTCCATCAATCTGAAGTAACAATAGTAATGAAGACTTCACGGCAGGTATTCCTGGCAGTTAATAGCCAGAGGACTTCTCTTGATTACTGCAAGCTGGCAGTTTCATTCAGGCTGTCATTAATCCCTGAAATACTTGATGCTCAATCACTGTTGCTCAAACAGTATTAATTGTGATTGAATGCCATATTGTGCTACAGTGCTGAAGGCCCACAGGTACTGATGAGTGACTTCAGGAAAAATGAAAAGGCAAAGCCTTATCTCCCATTAATTTGATCAGTTACTGTTGGGTTTTGGCAGGGGAGGGGTGTTGGGGGGGTTTGGTTTGGTTGGGGGTTTGGGTGTTTTTTAGGATTTTTTTACACCAACTTCTTTTTCGAAGTGCCCAAAGTAGAAAATTTCACTCTCGTAACTGAAAATAAAATCGCTTTCCAAAGACATCTCTCGTGTGTAGGCATCTATCTACAGGTTAGACAAAGAACACTGGAGCCCATTGATACAGGTATCTACAACAATGCAGACTCAGTTTTAACTAGCATGGCAACAATCAGATATAAAAAAGAGTGAAGCTAGCACAGGCACACTTGCATATAGCATCACAAACACCACCACATGTGAGTAATTCACTTGTTCACCGTCTGTGAGGGTCTGTCCACCTCACAAGAAATGCATGAAGCAGCTCACCTCAAATACCTCAGCATTAAATATTGGCATCTAAGAGTCTGAAGTTGAAAGAGCAAAGTGATGTATCATGAGGGGAATCTGCTGAGTTTTGAAGTTTTACAGTGACTCATCGGTTCTTTGCTGGCAAGATGAATTTTGCAGTTTATCTACTTAGAAAGGGGAAATCAAACAATGGAAATTGTGAGGTATGTGAGAAAAAATATTTTCAACAAAATCTTCAAGAGTTTGGGCAAGGGATAAGCTGTAAATAGTCTGTAAGCATGCAGAAGAAAAGGATGTAGTAGGTCGTTGGCAGGAGCAAGACAGTGAAGACCCACAAGGCCTCTTCCAGCTTTCACATACTCACTTCAGGAGCAGGACCAGATGTGATCAGCAGCAGCAATTTGAGAAGTCTATGAATTCCAGCAGTTATACTCAATCTACACACAGTTTGGTGCACATCCTGTTTATGCAGCAGGCAGAGAAGACTGTGGCCAGGCATGGAAGAGAATTTTGAACTCAATCAGCTGGATTTTAGCAAGATGGGTGTTTGCCCAGCTTTGTACATTTTTACATTTATCAGTATTTTACGTCACACTGTAGAGCTCTTCAGAACTCAAGCTAAGGTCTTGGCAATTTGTGAAAGCTACACAGCACTAGTTCCAAAACAGTGACTACTGATGGCACACAGGTAGGAAATATGCTCAAGGATTTGGTAGCCCTCATGTCCTCAGATATGTCTAACTTTGGTGGCCAGTCCTTGGTTAAGGTTCTCAAAGCTTTAGCCATCTTAGATAAGCAAGGTGAGTCAGATATGGAGCAAACAGTGCAGTGCTGGTAAGGGCTGCATCCCATGGTGCCCTACACCTACAGGACAATGAGGCCCAGCATAACAGAGAAGCTGAGCCTCGTGTCTCATCCTTACAACAAAACACTATGCACTGCAGCAGGGCGGTAAAAAAACAATGATAAAGCTACCCCAGTGCAAAATGAGTACTGCACAGCTGCTTTCTCTGGATTGGTTTCCTTTTTAATCACACTACAACAAAATTCATTTTAACAACCTTGTGAACAGCAGATAACTAAATAGCAGTCTGCTTAGCTCCCTACACTAACTTCATAAGTCACAGATTTCGTCACATTGGAAGGGTCCTAGAAAGGGCTGCAGTCCAGTCAGTGCTGAATTCAGATCAGACTGCCTCAGGCTTTGGCCAGCTGGATGTAGAAAATCTCCAAGGACAGAGATTTTACAGTGGTCCTGGGCAGCCTTCATGTTCTGTGTTGTGACAGTGGTGAATATACATTCCAGAAGTGATGGACTCCCATTCAAATTTAAGCATCGTTTTGAGTGATGGGTTGGAGTCTTCCCATCCTCACTTCCTAGTGGGTCAAAGGCTCATTTATTCTGTTCCACATCCATGTTTCAGAGTCATGCAGCTGTGAACAATGATCACCAAAAGAAAGCCATCAGTGATTGCACTGGTCGCCAGGTTGAACAACAATCTGTATGCACGCTTAATATGCAGACACCTTATAAATAGCTAATAAATGATTAAATGAAATTGCTGTTTTCATAATGAATTAGTGCAAGATCTGTTGTAAATGATGTTTGGAATATTTAAATGGTTTAGCATACTCCAGTTGCAAGTGCTCTGCATCTGACTGCTACAACACTGACTCATCACTTCAGTGTTTTTAAATTGTTTGTGTCACTACTGCGTATCAGAACTTCTGTGCATATATATATGTATATATAGATATATATTCATTTGTAATTAGTGGAGCCAAGCTACAGACCAGTGCTTAGGGGGAAAAAACAAACAAATAAACCCAACCACCAATGGTTCCCCTCTTTGGGCAGAACGGCACAGCAGAAATGAAGGCTTGATTTGCATCACACTTGAATATAAACTGCAACAGCTGTTATGTTTGATCAAGACAAAATTTCTTTACCCAGCTCTCATTCTGGGAAGCAAAATGTCATTTTTTTGTAAGTCAGCTGTGAAGCTGAGCCTGGTTACATAATGTACACTCTTCCCAAGTATCCAGCATGCTGTATCTGCCCAAGAGAGACTTGGATCACGTACAAATTCAGTTCTGAATCTCCACTAGCTCTTCTACAATTTCCAGTGCCCGTGGAGTTCCAATGTGTTCAGTGCTACAGACCAGTGCTGCAAAACACTCGAAGGGTAAAGGGAAAATTTTGGCTACTCTAAAATCATTCTTTATCAAGCTGAGGATCCTTCCATACACATTTGTGTGATTTAGACTCTGAACATTTTAAAACTTGCAATAGGCATTGCTTTTCTTATTCTATGAAAAGAATGCTGCAGAAGAGAGTAATGGAAATGTATTTTCCATATTCCATATTGAATCTATCAGGTCCTGCACAGAAGATGCTGCATGCTCTGGAAGCATATGGCATTTGCCATCCAGACAAATAGATGGAGGGAAGTGAAACAATACCGGTCTCAGCAGCTGAGGTAGTACTTACAGCACACTGATAATTGACACTTAGCAGAACTGTAAAAAAAGACTTAAACTGAGGAAAAAGAACAGAATAACTCTTAACATCACACTAAGAATATTGTTTTCATAGGAAACCTGTGCCACTATCAAAAGCTCTCTCTGGCAGCCTAAGTCATCCCCCACACAAGGCAAGAGTTTGTCCAAAGGCAAAGAGTGATTTCTAATGAGGATTAATGGCCAGAGAGCAATGGCATCTCACCAGCTCCGTGGCCCACCACATGCCTACAGACACTGGGCTCTCTTCAGGGTGCCCTGCCCCACGGCAAAGGTGCACTGCTGCACAGACACTACTTCACACACACATTGTTGTTGCTCTGGTTCCTCAACCATGACTAAACCAAGTTTGCTTAGGGTTGAGTCGAGGCTCTGAATTTTATACCCGTTCTCCCCTTTCTAGTTTTGCCATGTTATGCCTGAAAACAAGCTAGAAGGGAGGGGTCCTGTTCTGCTACAACTTGCATCTTGCTTCCCTCCAGCAAAGTTCCACACCAGTCACAGGACACCATTCATCTTACAGTTCCCTTGTCACTTCTAAGATCATGGCGAGCTGACAAAAGCTGCTGACTATTCAGCTGAGTATGGAAGGAACTGTGCAATGCTACTACTGCATTAGAAACAAGTCCCTTGTATCCAATTGCCCTGCACTCCCTTGGCACAAGTGAAGCTGAATGGGTGTCAGTTAGGGTAACCTTTCCTGAAGCTCTCTAACAGTAATTTGTATCCTATAAACCAGCCCAGATGTCACAGAGCTATAAAACCTCGATCTTAAGGCGTGTTGGTGTCACTGGGTAGGAGCTTTTGTAAACCTATGCCTTTCAAGGAGAATTTTTAACAAAATAATTTCCCCCTTGAAAGTGTGTTTATTTACCACAAAACCACTTCTGCTGTGGTTCTTGTCAGCTCCATTGTAAATTCACCCTACTTAAGGCAGGGTCTGACAAATGGCAGCATAAGACACTGCTCCTCAGTAACACAAAGTGTTCTTCTCCATCCCTCCTCCCTGTCCAAAACAAAATGAGCAAACATTATTTAATGAGTGATCATCAGCTCTGGACAAAAAGCTGAAGCAGGGAGGTTTGCCTGCTTTGTTCTCTTTTTCTTACCCTGACACATCAGAAACTCCTGGGAAGATGATCTCAGGAGACTTTCTGGGTTCAAGTGGTACTATCACCAATACTACTGCTGTAGCACTGTCTTTGCTACTACTATGTCTCCTTGGAACATTTTCACTCTCCATGTCAATCCATACCATGACTCTCTGCACTTCCAATGAGAAAACAGCAGCAGAAGAATGACACTGAGCTTCAGTTCTTACCCAGTATATCTGAATCTCACGATTTAGTGTTGGTGCTTTCTTTTGGAAATGAATGATCACATTTCAATAACTAACTCTTCCTGGATCAGTGTCAAGTTAACTCTGTTTATTTCATGACAAAAATACTAATAAGGATTCATTTCACATTCTTTTCCCAAAGCTGGACACTTCACTGAGCAGAAGTTAGTACATTAGACAAAAATGAAAACCAGGCAACCAGGTCTAGCGGGAGGTGTCCCTGCCTATAGCAGGGGGCTGGAACTATATGATCTTCAAGGTCTCTTCCAACCTAAACCATTCCATGAATCCATGGTTTCTTCTAAGTCAGCACAGCGCAACAGAAATCAGTCATAATGTACACATTCTTATTGCTGTAAAATATTCTTTTGCATTACGGATATTTACACTACTGTGATGGTTTGGGAGTTACCCACACACACACAGAGTGAAAACACCCAGACTAGACTCACCTGGCTGTAAGTTAAGGAATGAAGCTTTGTATTCACAGCTCAGCACAACGTACAAGCAGGTATTTACAATATATTACAATATTTACAGCTACACACAGAAATGTACAAGTTAAAAGTAACACAGAAACACAATAGCCCTCCCAGAAATCAGAGTCCTCAGGAGGGGCTCCTAACCACCCTTGCACCTTCTTTCCACCCCTCTACCTTGTTTGGAGGATCAGCAAGGGGGGTTAGAAGCAGAATGATTAGTTTGGTTACACAACAGAAGCTCAGAAGAGAAACATCAACTCCGACAGAGAGACTCTGTCTTATTTATGTTTGTGTTCTCGTTTTTTATACATCTCAGCAAGAGTGAAGCAGACATCACCAGTGTTTGCTTTTCACAGCCTATAATCTAAATTTTCTCATTAAAATATTCCAATTGGCCTCAAACCAGCACACCTAGATACTGTAAATATATTCTGCTATCCTAACACTGATTTTTTTTTTTACTAGGAAAAAAACAATTCATCCAAAATTACATATTCTTTCCTATAAATAGTTCTGCAAAAAAAGAATAATGTCAGGTTTGGGTTTGTCTCTTCCCCCCACCCCACCCCCTCTAATCTCAGGGATCTGTTTGTTACAGTTCTATCAGTAACATGCTGGTCAGTAAGATAAAAGAGTCAAGATTCCATCACAAGCCATCCAGCTTTTAAATTTCACTCTTCAGTAAGAGCTGTGCAAGAGAAGGAAAAAACCAAACAAGCAATGAACAACATTCATACTAGAGTCCTCATCATGTCCTGAAAGCAGCAGGGTTTGGAGATAATGGCAACATGCAGCTATTTACAACTTGTTAACCTTCACACTGCGCTCTGAGAGCCAAACTGGCTGTGCACTAGCTGGCATTTTTCCTAAAACCTTGCAAGCCCCATGAAGGAAACAGCCACAGGACTTTAAGCCATCTCTTGTAAACTGCCTGTGTTTAGCAACTGCTCTACCACTCAATGACCCCTCTCTGGTCACAAAGAGGCACTGGGAAAACAAGAGGAGGCCTGTGGGCTGAAATGAAAACATGGTTAATGAAGCAGCCTAACCAACACCAACGTCAATACAAAGTACAGCAAGTTACACTCAGCCCAGGGAAGGCTTAGCAGCCCTCAGGGGCAGAACGGTGACACTGCAGGGACGGGATTAAAAAGAGGAGAAGCAGAGTGAGAAGGAAGCCGAAACATGAAGAGCTCTTGTCCTTTATAGTGTGTGATGCTCATGGTCTGGGGTACATCTGCAGCCAGCTCAGCTCAGCTCAGCTGTCCTGGCAGATTCCAAACCCCAGGACTGGCCTAGGATTGTGACCCAGTAAAACCAGGGCAGAACCTGCTGCTTTCATAACAAGAAATGCTCCTTTTAGGGCCCATGTCTGTGGAAAAGTATGAGTCAGTTGTAGACATGCACAGAAAGGTAGCGGTGGGTACCAGACAAATGAGAACTGGCAGAGCGCTTCCTAGTCCCCTGGGAGAGTGGCAGCTCAAATATAAACTCAGCTAAGAAGGTAAGCTCCAACGAGTTGCACCACTGACATTTAAGACATGCCTAAACACAACAACCAGTAGAAAACATGTAGTGAGACCTTTCCAAGATCACAACTCTTTGCTATGACTGCATCTATTCCTTTGCATCTGGTTCAGTCATAAGCCAGAGCAGACCTGCCGGCCTTGTTCTTGTCCTGACCTCCCACCGCTGTCAGCCAGGCTGTTACAAATGCCACGACCAAAGTCTGCTCAAGCGCATTCTTAGATGACCAATTTGTAAGTTTGAAGCAACAATTTTTAATTAATTTAGCATAATTTGTCTGCATTTTTTGTCTCTTAGTAGTATAATCAAAGTGATTCACTGCATCTGTAATACCTCAGCTGACGAAAACCCCAGGATTAAGCAAATGGTTTCATCACAACTGAAGAGTTTTTGACTCACACACTGTGGCGTTGGTCAAGCCTGAGTGAGCAAGGAAGGGTCCAAAGTGGCTGTGGAAAGGCAAACCTTTCAGCAGGCCACTGCTGGCCCTTTGTGATCTACCAAAAAAGCAATTCCCCAGAGGATTGAGATGGGGTTTTTTGCATTTATTTATTACATCTACAGATCCTTCATTAATTCTTTTTTATTTAATTTAGAAAATTAGATTTTCAGCATAAGGCACTCCAAGCTGATTTACTATGCAGTGAGTGTCGTTTTTTTTCTTCCACTCTAATGCTTTTTCTAATCTAGAAATGAAGGAAATATTAGGCTCAAACTTCTTCCCTTCAAATTCAGATCAATGCTGTCTTACCCATAAAATTCTCCAAACAAAACAGTGAAACTACTTCTCATCTTGCAAGCAACTTTTAATCTTCCTTTGGATTTCATTACCTAATGCAGCAGTACAGACCGTTTAAAGAGGAACAGCTTTTCGGTTTGTAAACCATCTTCAGGGTTTCTGTTTCACAAGAAGTGCAGAGATAACTCACATTCATCTTCCTCTAATGACTACTCCCAGCAGAATGTTTACAGCTTTTTTAACCTGAAAATCTGACGAATCTCTCCAGAGATTCATTAAAAACTTGAAGAGCATTTTCTTTTACAACAAACAATACTCTGGTAACGCCTTCTAATAATGAACACATTCCGGGGGAAATGGAAACCCTGCCGTTTCCCTGGGCTCGCACAGCCCACGCGTATCACCTGTGCTGGTAACTACAGCCTGCCTAGCTCTGATTGCACAGAGGCATCTTCGCAGGCTCCACGGCCATTCAGGTAAGGGAAGGAGCAGAAGAACTGTCTCTGTCCTGAGTTTGTGCACATCATCTTACAGTTGTACACTGCTATCTTCTTGCAGTTGCACCTCTGCACAGACTGTTGGAATTATCTTTCCAGAGACCTGTGCTTTATTCACAATGTTCCACGTGAAGTTTCTCCTAAGGACACCTGTGATTGCTTATTAGCTACGACCTGGATTAACACTAGAGTAGTGTCAGTAGCTCGCTTCACCTCCAAAGCTGCCCAGGTATGGTTCTATGTCCTATTGCAAATCATCAGTCAAGGACTAGCTCTGGCTGATTTATCCCCAGTTCACACTGGTTCATCACAGCATTGCCTTCATTAAGATTTGTCTCACCAAATAGCCCCATCCACGAATTCAAGATGGAAAAGAAAAAATTGTTCCCAGTCACTGGCAAAAGTAGAAAATCTAAATGATTAAGAGTAACTTTAAACCAGTTCATGCCCTCCTCCACACAGTGAAAAGAAAGGTAAAAAATTATTTTCTGCTGGAGATGAGTAATTATATTGACATTTTTATATTCACCACCATCAGGGCTGAACATCTCAAAGCAAGCCTAAGCCCCATGTCTACAAAATGTGCTAACAAGCATACAAGGCTTATTACCCTTTTGCTACAGAACATTCCACACATGTATGAAACTCTACAACATACATCGGCATTTTAATATTAAGTTTCCTAGTGATGGAAAGAGAGTCCCTAAGCAGAGTACCTCCTGGAACTCAGGGAGACTTTGATTTAGCTACTTGGCCTACCAAAGATTTCCCTGTACACCATCTGCTCTTTTCATTTATTTAAAATCCACATCTGCAGGCTTCTGAAAATATCAGACTGAGAGTGTCTAATGGTACCAACGCAACACAGCCTTTTGCACACATTCATTAAGATAAATAATTACCCTAAGAAATTTTACTCAATGTGATCTGAAGGAAACAGTTCATAGTTGTGGAACAGGTGAGGAACTTTTCATGAGGGTGTCTAGAGACAGCACAAGGGGGAATGGCTTGAAGCCGAGGGAGAGCCGGGTTAGAGGAAGCTGAGGAAGAAGTTCTTCAGCAGGAGGGTGGTGAGACTCCATCCATAAAAGTACTGTTTCTTCTCAACCTTACCTTATGCCCTTATCCACACATAGTAAGTCCTTCTCCAGAAACTGCATTTCTTGCATTTTCGTAGCAAACTTCTCATTCACGTCCCAGACACTCTCATAGTAAAGAGCAGTAAACCAACAACATGAAGCATCAGCAGAACACCCCTCACAAACACAAAGTTAGACTCCACCTTCTGTGCCCACTCCAGAAAACCCTGAGGAAAAGCTGAATTAACAAGCTTCTCTTTACGCTCTGAATGTCAACTAACTCGCGTCTTGCGGGGCTAAGGCAAAACAATCAGCCTGAGGTTTTCTGGCCCTCAGCTGAGGCTTCTGCTTTCCAGTTCATTTTTTCCAGGAGAACAAAAATGTACCACAGGTCCTCCTCAGAAAGAGGCTAGAAAGCCCAAAATGTTTCCTAGATCAAAAGCAGTACTTTAGGCTGTACTCAGAGCAGCACTGCAGAGAGACAGTGAACAGTTGAGTTGTTGAACCCCAGCTCAAGAAGGCCTCCAAAATGGTGCCAAATAGCAGACACTCAGGAACAGCAAATGGTGAGATCCAAACACAACAAGAAAACTAACATCTCTCTTCTCTTCACTAGCAGGTCCCCTCTTGCTGACTTGCTCCTCACTTCACCACCACTCCTCCAACAACCAGAGCAGCACAGACACAGCAGGCTCCTGAAGCTGAGCTAAAAAAACACAACCAAAACAACGCAGAGGCCTGACCTAGAGAGGGGTCAGTGTCTTTTTCATCCAACCACTGAGAAGTTCAGACTGGAAGACACTTTTAGAGGTGCTGCCTAGACAAACCTGCTTAAAGCTTCTAAGTTTCATTGGGTAGCTTCATTAGGTAGAGAAACCACTTCGGGTCTTTCTTGTGGTTTACTACCACGATCTTCTCACATGCCTGTAGCTTAAAAAAATGGACACTGTTTCCCATTAGCCCATGCTGGTTAGGTTTAGGAAAATAGAAAATGGCAAAGGATCTAGTGCAAATCAGTGTAACCACACACTAGTGCTGAGGACAGCTGCAACTCTTCATATTGAGACAAACACCTAACTACAGCTAGGGCTGTCCCTTCCAGGGCCCTTCACAAAACTGAGACAAGCTCCCAAATCTGAGACAGAAATTAGCTATTGCCCACCCAGAAAGCATTTTACAGGTCACCATCCAGAGCAGTTAGAGCCACATCTCTCACAGCTCTATGTATCAAAAGCAAAGGAGGAAATCTGCCCTGCCTGTGGCTCGCAGCATGATGGATAGCATCCTTAATCTGTTCTTATGGATCACAAATAGTCTGTTAAAGGCAAGAATTCCCTCACCGGCCAGACTAAGAAATACCTGGCCATATCTAGCTTTTGTGAGGCTTACCAACAGGTATTTTCCTACCACAGTAATTTACTGATGCTGTTTCCAAGAGCATTTTGAAATGTCACAGCGGTACCCTACATTTTATCTGTCTTCCTCACCAGACATATTTGTCACAATGTCACATATTTATTATATCTACATAACCGAACACACAGCAGTTAAAGGAATGTCCTGACCAAGTTATCACTTGAATTACTGAAGCATCCCAAGTTTTTCAGAAAGTAGTTTCTGTTGGTGATTAAAATCTCCACCGAGCACTGTATCACAGTTCAGCAGATCAGCAAAGCAAAGGCTTTTGCTTCAGCAGTGACTAAATCAAGACAGAGACCCAATGCTTGCAAGCGACTGAATTTTAGTTAATCTTGCAATAGCCACCCCACACCACCTGCCAGCCACAGCCTAATTACTTACCCTAAACCTTTTTCTAATGATTTCTTTCAAGCTTTTTTAGTGTTTATAATACAATAAAGCCTAAAAGCACTGCGCCTGCCAGAACAGATTAGCTATAAGGAACGGAGAGCGAACACTCTTTTGCAGATTGATGTTGCACTATTTCTGATTCAGACATTATTTTTTAAACACTCATTTTTGTAAAGTGCAGGACAACAGGAACACAAACATTGACATTAAGAAGGCTCGTAAGAAGGCTTGGAGGAAGCCACATTAAGCTTTCAGCAAACTTAACAGGAAAATATTCTGAGTTTTTATATTCTCTCACTGACATTAAACAATAATCAAAACCTGAAACCTGCTTGAAATGAGCAAGATGAAAAACTATCCAAAGAAAGCAGCTACTGCACAAATGGCATAAGCCAGTGCACAGAGCCACACAGCCCCAAACAGCAGTAATGTTTTGTTGTTTAAAGTGTTTTGGTAATTTAAAAATGCACTACAGAGTTAGAAACATCTTACTGAGTGCAAGCCAGTCAAGAAGACAACTGCCCTGTCACAACAAATTTACCACCATAGTTACTGTTTTCGCCAACTCAGTGGACAATACAATGGATTTCAGCTTTGGCCACCATTCTGAAATGAATAATATACCATAACTTCAGATCAGTTTCACTCAGCTCTTTTCCTTTAGATTAAACCCTTCCTTCAGTACTTCGACTTCTCCTTTTTTTTTTTTTTAATTTTTTTTTTTTTTTTTATTTTGTCTCAGTTTGACTAAAGTTTAGATGAACAAAGTAAACAGGACCTCTTTTTCTGCCTGGAATTCATGCTCAGTGTGACTCTTAAAACATAACCAGGCCTTTTTCCAGGGTTCAACCAGTAACAGTTCGCTCGCTATGCAGGCTTGTTGATGCTTAACTGCATCTGCCTGATGAGCCAAAACTGCAGAACATCAGAAAAGAAGCAACAGGCCTCAAACTCAACCCACACCATGAGACCTGTACAGCCTTACTATAACTGATCTCTGGTACAGCTTTTCTAATGCAGCTCCTCCTTCAAGCACATATTTTAAATGTGCTTGAATTGATAAAAATGACATAATCACCCCTATTAAAGTTTGCTTTATAAAGCTCTGGTAAGGATGCTGAGTTTTGAGCTACATTTCATAGCTTGCTTTAGGTCTTTGATGGAATAAATATCCTTGAGTCTCACCATATTTTGAACATTGGGTGTGAACCAATGCCCTTAATACTCCAAGAGAGTTAAGAAAGCCTGGGCGAGGTGCAAGCAGTTACTATGACCAGTCTTTAACAAAACTGGTACTGTTTTTAAAAACCTAAAAGACTGCTGAAGGTAGCCAAGCTTGGGGGTCTTTTGGAGTCCAACTCACTTTGTAAAAGGGACCTTTACATCCAGAATACAGATGTCCTTTTGAAAATATTAGTCCTGCCCCAGTTCCAGGGCACAAACTATGAGTTTATTGCTTTTCGATTTCTATTAATAAAATTACTTCAAAGCCACATTGTTTTCAAAGAACTGAAAGTACTGCGATTTCTCTCTCACTGAAGAGGAATATGAATTCTTTGTTATTTTATACTTCTTTCCCTTCTGTGGCAAAAAGGAGGCATGGGTTGTTAACAAGTCTTCCTCCTCGCGTTACAATGGCACTTCTATTTCCATTAGAAACTCTCCTTCTACTCTATAATATTATGGTCTAATAAACAGACAAATTTGGAAAGTGGGAAAGTGTGGGCACCATGTAAATCCAATTTGCATTGCTTTCACAGATACCAGAAGAAAGCAGGAAATTTTAAGTGGTTTGTTCAAAACATTCTAAAGCAACACAGGCACCAACCCAAACTCTTTGGAGAGTCCCTGTTTTAGTGAGCAGAGCAGCTCTTCTTTTCATAAGCAATAAAAAAGCTTTGGATGGTTCAGCAATGCCCACAGCCCAGAACTGTCACACGACCACAGTCAGATGCTCCTGGTTCCTGTCCTCCATAAGGCAACCAACACTTAGAATCATAGAATCATAGACTCAATCAGGTTGGAAGAGACCTCCAAGATTATCTCTGGCACAACCTCAGCTATTCCTCAGCAAAGGAAGCGAGTCCCTGCCCTCACACACTAGGGACATGTTTCCTTAAGAGGCCGTTTGCCTCAGTCACCTTTTGTGAAGTGGTTAATTTTTCTGATATGCTAAATGTCTTCCCCCCTCCCTTTGTAGCTTGAAACACCTTGAGTTAATATTCTGTGAACTCATCTCAAACACACTTTATCCTATGTGTTAGCATCACCTGAGAGAAGGTCTTGAAAAGAATTTTCTTTGTGGATAAAGCTAAGCTGTGAAAGATATAAAGTACCTGATATTTGACTGCACATATTGTCAATAAATATAACTGATGGCCCACAACTCTGTAGCCTTTTGAAGAGGTATTTTAAAGAGGGTTTTTGTTAAGAAAGCATGGTTTGTGGTGTCCTCCTAGACGTATTGCCTTTTTAAAGAACTTAGGTATGAAAAATGAGAGAGCAGGGGAGAAATATGGGAATACGAAAAAGGCTATGATCATTCCATTTTCTGGTCATCCCCATTCCAGACTGATGATCTACAATTACAGTGCAGTCATCTTCCAGTATCTAAGGACCCTTCTATGACTTCCTTTCCTCAGATTTAACTACTGCCACAACAAATTACATATATACACGTGTTATGTCCTTCCTCAGCTTCCTGGTGGAAACAAGGGAGACAGTAATGTGTGTCAGGATGAGGGCGATGGTTTTACATTAGAAGGGGAGACTTAGAATAGATAGAAGGAAGAAATTTGTAAGGAGGGTGGTGAGACACAGGCCCAGGTTGCCCAGAGAGGTGACAGATGCCCCATCCCTGGAACCATTCCAGGTTGGGTCATTTGGGACTGAGCAACTTGATCTAGTGGAAGGTATCTCTGCTCACTGCAGTGAGGTTGGACTAGATGACCTTAAAAAGGTGCCTTCCGACTCAAACCATTCTGTGATCAATAACTGCTACTTCAGCTGCTATTTGGCCAGAGGAAGAGGACATTCTCAGTTACCTTAGAAAACTCTAACAAACAAACTAGGACCATGAAATCCTTTGTTCACTTTACATCTGGTTTTCTTGAATAAACTGTAAGACTGCAGCTCCTGACCATGAAATTTAAAAAGAATTCTCTGGTAATTAAACATGAACAGAGCCTTGTCTGATGAGCACTTCACTGATCTCCTGGAGCAGAGTCCTGACGACAGGAAACTCTTATGAAACCCCTAGCTGGGATCCCTTCACTCTGGTGAAGTCTCAGATATGAACAAGGCAGGGAAATGAAAATAACATTAACTTTCTGTATTTCCTTCCCAGTTTTAATCCCTGAAACTATTACTGTGTAGTCTTGTTTTCTAGACTTTAACTTCCAGCACATTGCCACTCACTGTCCAAGGATCAATGAAATGACTGACAAAGTAAAACCATGACTGCATTTAATGATAGCTTTAGTTTCATGCAGTGTATCTTGCATGTATTTATAAATTTCTGGCAGCAGCTGTAATCTGAACAAACTACCACAGTGAGGTCCAAAGTTGAGCCCAGCTACAGATACCCACCTTGCAGCTCCCATGAAGTCACCACTTAATGACATTTCAAGACACAGCAGAGTTCCTCTGCACTCTTCCTCAGAGTACACTCTGCAGCTAATTAACACGCACAAGTCAAGTCCACGTTTCCACCACAAACATCACACAGGTCCAAAGGAAATCTCTTTCCAACTAGGGACTCCAACCTGCAGCATGCCACAATGCTTCCTACCGAAGCTGTTCTCCATTCCAGGTAGAAAACTGCCAGCAAACCCGGGGAGCCAGGTGACCCCCGGCCTGTCAGGGCACATACTTGCCTGCTTGTCTAGCAGAACACAGGAAGATACATATTTTTTGATCACAAAACCTGCATAAATGACTAAACACAGGCCTAAACTGTGACTTCCATTAGCAGAGAGAAAATTCTGTTCCTTCTCAAAGTCAGGAAATTTTCTTTCTCAAGGGGCTTATCAAAGAACACAACCTGTAACTGCCTTACAGTCTAGACAGGCCTTTGAATTGTTGATAGACTCATGAACAGAATCACAGAACGATTTGGGTTGGAAGGGACCTCCAAAGGCCATCCAGCTCACCCCCCTGCAGTCAGCAGGGACATCCTCCACTAGAGTAGCCTGCTCAAAGCCTTGCCAAGCCTCATCTTGAATAGCTGCAGGGATGGGGCCTCAACCACCTCCCTGGGCAACCTGCTGCAGTGTTCCAGCAGCCTCAAGGCAAAGAACTTCCACCTCACATCCAACCTAAATCTCCTTTTGCTTCAAGCCACTGCCCTTGTCCTACCCCTGCAGGCCTTTGCAAACAGTCCCTCTGCAGCCTGCTTGTAGCCCCCTTCAGATGCTGTCAGGCTGTTGTTAGGTCTGCCTGGAGCTTTCTCTTCTCCAGGCTGCACAACCCCAGCTCCCTCAGCCATTCCTCACAGCAGAGCTGCTCCAGCCCCTGATCACGCTCATGGCCTCCTTGCTCTTGACCCCCCCCATCAGGTCCATGTCTGCCCTGTGTTGTAACCATTGCCTATGCTACATTTTCATGGAACCTGCAGTTCTGCTACCCCCCAAGACCTGTCACTTCTCTTTCGGTGGGCATGCATGTGTCCTGTGTGCCAGGGACTGCATAACAGGACTCTGCTGCTTCCAGGCGGCCACAGGTATGGCCACAGGAGACGAGACTTCCACACAGACACATTTATTTATTTAACGAGATAGAGTAGCAGCAGAGATGGTCTAAGTAGTTGGCTACATGAAATATGCTGTGCCTAAAGCATTCCAAACTTCTCCTTGGATTTTCTTCCCTTTAGCATGTATTTACTGCTACTTCAGTAGGCAGCGTAAAGCGCACATAAGTACTAATTAAGTTCTTACAAAAATAATAAAACCGTGTCCTTAAGGATCTAACAGATAAACACTAATATACAAACAGACTACATCACCAGTGACATCTTATTTCCAGACTTCTTTTTTCTGAGGAAGAAAATCATCCCCACAACGACCATCTCCAGTCAAAGTAATACACCAGACAAGATGTTCCCCTGGCAGGAAAACAAAGCAGGAAAAGTTTCTTAGCTCAGGAAACTGCCATACTAAACCCCACAGTGGATGGGGTTTAAATACAGTGGGCCACCTCTCTCTGTAATTTCAATGCTGAATTTGGAAGTCTCCAACTATTCAAATGTTCGTTTGTCTCCCCAAGCACATATTTGGCTCTCTGCTGATGGGGTGATGCAGGGTCCCTTGGAATGACGCAATCCTGGTGGAGTCTACCCCACTGTAAATGAAGGAAACAGCCACTGAAGAAGAATTTCCCTGCAGTCAGTACAGCACTTGCTCTCCAACAGCCCAGGCTCTGCCATCCTTGCAAGCACCACTCCTCCACAGCCCTGCCTTCTGTACCACGGCAGCACGCTGAAGCCCTAAACAAGTGGCAGAAGCATGCCTGTTGTGCCATGCAAGTGGCACTCATCTGAAGGCCCTGTGCCAGTAGGAATTCTTTCACACTGCAAGAAGCCTGGCTCAAGCCATGTTGAATCACAAAGGCTAAGTTTTACCTAATCTATGGGAAAATATTTATTCTCTATCTGAATAAAGTAATTTTCAACAAGGTATGTACTAAAGGCAGTAAAAAAAGCCTTCAAATTAAAAGAATATTTAATTATGACACAATTACAGAAACCCTTTTACAGTTTTTTACTTACTCTGAAGCTCCAATGATTTAATTGTACCTGATTGTATCTCCTGACTGAATTCCAGAGTCCTTTTCAGTTGCATTTTAATTTTTACATTCACTTTCTGCACACCTTTGTGAACTCTCCGGTGCCATCAAAGGTGGTTTGGCAGAGATCTATTTCTTTCAGATATGAACCCTTACTCTTTCTTGCTTGCAAACACAGGGTTTTTTTTCCAAATACTTTTTTAAAAATTACAAAATATCTCTACCTTTTATTCACCTGCCAGAGGTGGTAAAAACTGTTATTATCACTCAGAATGTAATTTCCACTTATCTCACTTTTAATCACAACATAACACCTGAAAGACAAATTTAAGGACAGATTAAGTTCCTTTTTTGATGAAGCTTTAAATGTGTAAAAGCTGTAGAAGTCTTCACGCTTCCTGGCAAGTCACTTGACAAATTCTGAGACCATAATTGAAGAAAAACTGTTTGAAAACCATTTCCTTACTGTACCGCTGGATAATGAGAATGGGAATCTCCTCACAGATCTTAAGGCATAATCAAATTCTCGTTCCCACCTTTCCTGCTTCCCATTATTTGCCTATATATTGGGAGAGAGCGTGAATGTTCAGAAGACCCAGGAAAACCATGGTCACCACTGCTCCTCTGCCCTGAAGACAGACAGCTGTCTCTCAGTGATCTCATGGCAGAAAGAGACACTTGGGAGCAAAGACTATTAATCTCCCTGAGGAAGTTTTATGTCAGTTGCAACACTTCACACAACACTAGTTTATTTCATTCAATCCAAAATAGTTGGAACGCAGCAAACTGTGTCTCAAATGGGCTGCTTGAACATAGGTAGAGTCGCATATGCAAGCAAGGTCAGATCCAGGTGTATTTTTAACTCTAGTCCTTTAACTTCTAACATGAAATCTGCACAAAGCTGCTCTAAGCAAACCCACACCTCGTCTGCACACACAAAGCAATGACTGCGCTGCTGGAAGAGGGCTGAGACGGCCAAGTGGCAAAGACCTTGGGATGCTTTAGAAGAAAGGGTTCTGTTCGAGTGCCAGCTGACCACCAGTCCCACTGCCTGTCCCTGATGGCAACCATGATTGCCATGTTGGCTGTTCCCAGGTGAGCTATCTGGCAGGTGTGCTTTAGTGGCAGCATCCCCTAAATACTTAGAACACCTGTGTCAGACCCCCAAGAGTACTCAAAAACATCCAGGGTTGAGCTTCTTAAAGGATAGCTTCACTGGAGAAGACACAAAGGGTAGGGTTTTGTTGTTCCAGGAGAATTAAGCGAGGTAATGCCAAAGGCATCAGTTCTAAGGCAGGCTGAAATGGAACCACTGAACTGGCCAAGTCCTGCTTTGAGCCAGTGCTGCTCTTTAAGAAAAGCCTTTCTTTTTCTTTGACACTCCCAGGCTCCCTCAAAATCCAGGCAGAATCCTCCACCTGGATCCACAAGAGGCTTTCCAAAGCTTTTTTTTTTTTT